>CABFVX010002555.1:0-110622 GCA_902151425.1 Timema shepardi | reverse complement strand
TATTAGTTCTCCCTTGATGTATAAACATTTTATTCTCAAATAAATATTGTGCATGACCTTCCTTGACATTTTCACTCTTATAAAAACTACTTAGAAAATCCTCACTGATAAAAATGATTTTTGCTTTTACTCCACTAAAAAAATATTTTATTTAAAGAATATTATGTTTTTGTTTCTTAAAATTTACTCTGCTCTAACATTTCATAAAAATACAATTATGTATCTAATTCTATAGAGACTTGTGGGTATCTTTAGCCTTAATTTTGGCTTGAACCGTATTTTAAATAGTGTTGTATCTCTTAACCTATGTGAAGCGTATTAGCGCCCCAATAGACTGTACTCCTAAAAAAACTATCCTACTTAAAGTGGGAAAAGTAAATTGCTCTAGCAGAAAGATATGGTTTAATTTTCTTCACATAGTGATATGATTAGTTCAAGGGTGTCCTAGAATTTAATGACAACTTTTTCTTTTAATCTGAAAAGATTCTCCTCTAATGCCGCTGTATCATCATGGCAGATATTCAACAAATGTTGATATAACCATGTGAATAAAATTATACTCTATATCGCTACTGGATCAATATTTTATTTATTTTGGCCGAGAACCCCCTTTGTTATAAGAACTGTAAGAACACTTACTTTAATTCGAATTCCCTACATCCCCCCTTTAATTATATGAAAATAAAAGAAATCATTCTGATAGCGGTGTTTTAATATTAGAGAAACGAGGACTAACCTTAGTTCAAATATTAAATGAGGTATCGTTTTTAGGAATCGAACTTGAGACATTTGAATCAGTGGTAAAAATTTATTGCAAAGGATTGAATGTGTTAAAATGCCTAAAGAAAGGTACACCTTTTAAAAAAAGATGACAATAACTTTAATAATAGCAGTTAACAAAAGAAAAAGAAATATCCGGAAGTGCGACGGTAAAAAATGAATACTTTCTAACAAGTGGAAACTTCAATGATTATTTTCTTAGGAAACCGTGCGTAGTCGTCGCACTGGAAGTAGCCAACCTTCCCAATCTGATATTTTAGAGTCACGTTCGTAAATGAATGACGCTCGTAGCAAGTAATCTTAATGTTTTGAACGTCTTAGAACAGGTTTTTATTTTCATGTCAGCGAGTCTGTGACGTCGGATGTCAGTGACCAAGAAACACGGTTGTTCCCGGACCAGTTTTGCGGGACTAACCTACCGTCATTAACTTGTACCCCCACGAGCGCTCCTAAAACATGCTGCCCGCATGGTCTGCCCACATTCCACGTGTATTGCGGAACTTGATGACACCGTTACCTCTTTTATCCATTACTTTTACTTTCTTTAAAGTATTTAGTTTTATTTAAAATCAGTGTAGCCCATAATACTGTAACGTCCTCAAGTTATGATATAACACTTTTCAATGACCTACACACGAATAAACTATATTTTGTTTGAAGTTCGGTTGAACAATTTAATGATTAAAATTTATTTAAAAAACTAATAACCAAGTCAAGCTTTCAAATTATGAATTTTATAAAACTTTGGTAAAGTTTAAATTAAATTTAAAAAAAACTGTGGTCATTTGAATTATATTAAGTATTAAAAGTTGCCGAGGAAGATGTTGGATAAGGAGGGGGAGGGTAGGAGGCCAAGAGGAAGACCAAGGGACAGATGGATGACCGGAGTAAGAAAGATTGTAGAGGAGAGAGGAGAAGACAGGGTCAAGGTGGAGGAAGAGAGAGGGTGGGAGTAAAGGAGGCAGTGGAGAGGCTTATGTTTCAAACAGATCCAGTCAGTGGCTGGAAGATGTTATTGATTATGACTATGATGATGATGATGATGAAAAGTTTAAAATAGATGTACACCATTTTTTACTACCAATAAAATTGATTGTGTTTTATAGTATCCAATATTGTTATCAGTTAATAGCCTAAAAATGTATTATTCATGACTTCATAACACATTAGATTAATAATTTATACAACAAATTTTTTACAAATTTTCTCTTTTCAAGCTTTTAATAATAATTTCAAACTTTGCAAAACTAAATAAAAAAAAGTTACATTAACCTTGAGCTAGACTGCCTGATTTATTAGTATTGATAACAATTAGTATTTTTTTATCCAAATTAGCAAAGAAAATACTGTACTATATTTACATAGAATGTCGAAATAAATAATTGTAATTCGTTAAGGTTTATTTAAGGGAAATTAATTTCATATCAACGTTTTATATTCTTGTAAATAATCTATTTTAGATTTAAGCTTATATGAAAATTACAAAGTCTCACTTGGAGCTATAAATAATATATGGAAGCAAGAAGCTAGGAATTCGGGGTTGGAATCCCATCTGGGTGTACTGAAGTTGTTTACTCTAAATAGTTTTAGTCTTTACTTCATGCAAATATGGAGTAAATTTCTTCCAAATGTTACCTTCCTCATTTCTACCCCATTAGTGTAATTAAAATGCGAATGAGCCAGACGGGTAGTAGAACACAGGAACAATTAATAGTTAGAGCTAATAATAAAAATATACAATTAAAATAATTGAAAACAAAACTCAATTGTCTGTATTTTACTTAAATCTAACCATTTTGTTTGAATCTCATAGTACTGTATATTGTTTATATAGGTATTATTAGTCAGTTTACATTATTTATTTTTAAATAAAAAATTATTTGACTATTGACGCGTAAACGCTCAAAAGTTACTGCTAATTAAAATAATACAGCTATCATTTCAAGGTTTTCTAAGAGTATTTTAAATGTAGACAGACAATAATTGAGAAACACCCCAAATTTTTATACAATCTAAACTTGAAGTGGATATTATTTTTTGGTAACTTAAATTATATAATAAAAATAAGCTAATATTGTATGAAACATGCCATTTATAAAAAAATTTACTTAGTAAAATAGTTGTGCAAAATTGTTATTTACAGTATATAGTTTTTCAAATAGGTTTTTATGGAAATTATCTTATGTTTGAAAAATATAGGTTATATCACCACAGAAAGTAATCCTGTCTATTATAATCTACTTATAGTTGACATGTTATAGAACTAGACACATTGATTGATTATAAAAGTAGTATTCCAATCATTGAAATAATATTAAAGATGGTCTTTGAGGTTGAAGCTAGTGGCTGCTCGTATCTTTCCTGTTTATAGAAAATGCAGATTAAATATATTATTGATAATACCTACTAGGAAAAATATGTTTATCAATCTTGTGGTAGGTTAAGTTGATGTGTTTTTGTCTTTTAATTTCTGCTCGCTGTGACCACATAATTATACTTTGACTGTATGTGTTTTCAATCGCTAAGACAAAATAGACTAATGAGTTGAAAATAAGAAACACATTTAGAAAAACAGCAATCAAGTTTTAAAACTGCATTACAATTTGTTCAATGAGTTAAAATAATGGTAAATATAAAATTTTGAAAAGAGATTGTACCAAAAAGGCTCGAGATATTTGAAGTAGGTTTTCACTAATTGAATATAACATTATTTTTTAGAAAAGGAAGCTCTAATTTTATATTTTTTTGTAATTAAATAGATACATTTTAATGAAAATATTTTAGACATACATAATTATCTAACTAACACAAGGATGGGTCATAATGACCCGTTGACATATATTATATAAACAGTATCATATATAGTTTATATACAGTATTATATATAGTTTATATAAAATATGTATAATATTTAGGGCCTATATATATGGTCTATATATACTCTTTAGCATAAATATATACTCTATAGCATATATATATATATAAATATAGATATATACTCTATAGCATATATATATATATAAATATAGATATATACTCTATAGCATATATATAAAACATCCATTACTATTTCTAGTCTGTGGCCTGGGTCAGTTTTTTATTCAAGCCATATATTATCCACTACGGGTTTGCTAGGCCTGTCATAGCTTCTTCAAATGCCTTATAATCTATCTTAAATCTATGACGAGCACAACATCCAGCCTCCGGCCGTTAATTCATTAACGTGAATGCTTAAACCCACATTTCACCAATGATTCATTATTCAACCATGCAAGGAATCAAACCCAGAACCCTTAGATCAGTAGATAGACACGCTATTTAATGACTTAAAGTTACGGATCTTTGACATATATGTGTACTAATATTTTCGGTTTACTTACGTTTTAGGTATTGGTTATTTTTGAAATCTCTACAAATACTTCTAAGAAAATGTTTTAGTTTTTGTACTCATTTTGTAGGTCAACTTTATCAAAAAATTAATAATTTGCATAGCTACCCTTAAAATACATAGGTTGGTTCAATCAGACCTATGTTACTATAACATGACAAAATAATATAGGTGACAAATTATAAGATGTTAATAAACAGTGACGCTCTTGGAACTGACCTAATAATATTTTTGTGTTCAACTCATGTAATATAATATTGATAGCATTTGTATATTTCATTGTTTATTGATTTGTTAGGAAGGTTTTCTGTGAAATTAGGTATTAGACATTAAAATTTTATTTTATATTGCTCAAAATAAATATTTATTTAATTAACAGGTAAATTTTACTCGCTTATTACCGTTAACTAACGTTATATATATTTATTATTGAATAGTCTTTATTTGTAAATATTATTCACCATCGTATTTATCAATAATTTAACTTTTGAGGTTATTATATTTTGTTTACTGTGCTATCTATTAATTTTATTTACTACTTCGTTGAAGGTTTTATGTGTATAAATATTTTAATAAAATTATTTCATAATATTTATTATTATTTTGCTCCGCGTTTACTAACTATTTATTAGTTTACTAAATTGGTACTGCCAAAAAATCAAGATATATATATATTGACTAGGTCTGGTGTCTACTAGCATAGCGACCCATCCCCTACTCCTCAGACACCAACCAGGAACATAATTATTTTCAAAGAGAGACCATCACAAAACATATCAATAACAACTCCTATGTATGTCCTCGATTTATTTTTAACACCTGATATACTTGATTAGATTTGTTCCTGTACAAACAGTGAAGGGCGTCGAGTTTCTTAAGACGTGTACTGAAGTTAAAATCTCTGAACTACGACCATTTCTTGGGTTTCTCATTTTGGCAGGAGTGGAAATAAATTGAGATATTACAGCCAGGCCTTCATTCTTAGACCATGATTCAAATCCAATTTATAGAGCTTGTTTCTCATTTGGATGATCTAAGCATGCTTAGGTTTTATGACAAAACATATCGTGCTGTACGACAACATACCGAATTTGGTTGCAATCGGTTATGTTTTGAATATATTTTTGAAAAATGGTCGTCAATCTCTTATCCCTAGCGATGTGTGACAGTTTATGAATAACTAATATCGTTTCGTAGGCTGTGTAAGTTTCTACAGTACCCACCAAGCAAACCTGGAAATTACGGAATAAAGATATTTTGGAAGTGTTACTATAGTACTGCATATGTGGTTGATGGACATGTATATACCGGAAAGTTGCCTGCGCAGTTTATATACATGTGTATACTGGAAAGTTGCCTGCGCAGTTGATAGGCATGCTTATACCGGAAAGTTGCCTGCGCAGTTTATATACATGTCTATACTGGAAAGTTTCTTGCACAGTTTATATACATGTGTATACCGAAAAGTTGCCTGCGCAGTTGATAGGCATGCTTATACCGGATAGTTTCCTGCGTAGTTTATATACATGTGTTTACTGGAAAGTCACCTGTGCAGTTGATTGATAAATGTATAACGGAAAGTTGCATTCATTGAAAATATACTTGGTTTTAAAATAATTGACACTCTCACAACTTCTATTCAAAATAGTGTCACAAGGGATAAAATAAGTGTTGTTATTCTAAAAATTATGCATAACAATAAGAATATATAAACTGTGAAAATAAACAAAATCAGAAATAATAGTGTACCATAATCAAATAAAAAAGACGTCGACACACTCGGCCAGATGATTCAAACATACACGTGCGAAAGACAGACAAGAAGATGGCCCTTAGTTATGTTTCTAAATATTGTATATGTTGCAGCAGTGGACATATTTGTAATATTTACTCTACAACATTCCGAGTGTCATACTGAAATTACTTACAAGTGATGTGTTTTTTTATAAATATAAGCCATGACAATGTGTGGTATATGTTTCCCACAAGTGTATGCAAATGTTGTCTCAAAGAAGACTAAGAGGTGTGATAAATAAAAGTTCCTGCAAAGCTGATGGAAGGTATGCAACGCTTCTAATGTGAGAAGCATGTTTGCAATGTACATACTGTGAACAAGTGCCTTGATTATAATAAACAGATAGGAGTCAATATTCATGAAAAAAAGAGTAAATTTATGATATTTTCGTATTATTTATGTAAAGTAGGTCCATACTTGTAAATTGTTTTTTTACTTACTTTAGTTTTTATATTTATTTTAAAAACAAGTTGTTGCAATTCTTAGAATTTTTTTTGTATTAACAAAAAGTATGATGATAATAATTAGATATTAAAAGTAAATATAAAAATTTGCTGAAAAATATAAGAACTTTNTATAAAAATTTGCTGAAAAATATAAGAACTTTTACTTTAAAAAAAAAAAAATATATATATATATGGGTCAAGTTGACCCAAGCTTTTCAATTGTGTAAAAGGTGACCTGGTGGTCTAGGGGTAAGGTGTCAGACTTCTATGCTGGCGGCCGGGGCTCAATCCTCGGTCCCGACAAAGATTTATCTGAATACTAAACCCTTCCTTCACCTCTGACAAGACATCTTGTGGATATGAGGAATGCCAGGTCTCCACCGTGGTTCGGATTCCACGTTAAACTGTAGGTCCTTCATTTCATCTCACAATCACCCTACCATTCTCACAATCACCCTACCATTACACATTATCGTAAGTGCGTATAACCCGAACGGGTAGTAAGACGCGGTGCTAATAATAATAATAAATTGTGTAAAATATTTTAATCATGCATCCTAGGGTTAATAACTTAGCTAGATAAGATATTATAAAATGTAGGTATTATCTTATTAGATTTTCTTTGAAATGCTGACAGTCAAATTGAGCACTTGAGCTTGCATCGAGCGGCTCAGTTGGTCGCTCGCTAGGCTAGGGTTACGCAAGAGAGAGATCACACGCGAACATGAACGAACCAAACGTTAATTTGGTTTCGGTAGCAATCACAAGTGCTCGTGATCGGAACTGAACAGTTGCGGTTACACTAGATAGAACAAGTAAGCAAAAAACAGAATCGGACGTCATTCGTTATTGATCTTTGAATTAGCAAGGTGGATGTGATTAGTTTATGCCAGTATGGTTATATATATAAAAGAAAGTTTGAAACACGGCAAAAAGGAGTATGGGAAGATGACGAAGAAGTTGAGTTGGTGTTGGTTTGTTCTGGTACGCTAACCACGTTGAACGTTATAGGATGAGAGATAGTCAAATTTGAGTGAGTGAATTATTTGGAGATGTGTGGAATGTATGAAGGAAATACGATACTACAACAGTTACAACTAGATAGTGGACTGTGACCCCTCCATAAGGTCTGTCGTAATTCCTTTTTATCAGTCCACCCCCATTATAAGCCGAATTTAAATGCCACGCACAGAAAGAAGGGAATTGCACTGAACTCAACCATTTGAAGTTATACCCGGTCACACCAGGACCAGGTTCAAACACGAATATCCTTTGATGATTCGCTTAAAACCCGACAATAGTCGTAGCACAATCGAACACCAATATGCAACAAGGGGACAAGTGCAAAGTTTATTATTATTATTAGCACCACGTCTTACTACCCGTTCGGGTTATACTGCACTTACGCTAATGTGTAATGGTAGGGTGATTGTGAGATGAAATGGAGGACCTACAGTTTAACGTGGAATCTGAACCACGGTGGACGCCTGGCTTTCCCCACACAAGGCTTACCGAAGGCGGTTTTGGCTGCGTTGTCTGTGTCAGTCAAACAGAACCAAATTTCGTCTTCACTTTTTCTAGTTAGCTTGTGTTCTTTCTGGTGTAACCCTAGCTTTCTTCAAGCTAGTCAAACAACCAATAAAATTATATTGCTATGGAAGAGATGTGTGGAGGGAGGGGGTCTAGCATCTATCTGCGGCTAAGTTGTAAATACGTGCATGTGTATAAATAAGCACCACGTCTTATTACCCGTTCTGGCTATTTACTTATTAAGCTAAGGGTTTTAGAGATAAGGAAGGTAATAATTCACATTTGTGTGAAAGAAAAATCTAAAACCATCTTGTTAAAACCACCCCCAGTACACCAGACCGAGATTCGAACCTCTTATCTCCACATCATCGGCAGTCTAGTCAACCTCAAGGGTAGCGCGTTAGACAATGCGAGCACCGAAGCGGGTAAATAAATATAATCTTCATACTTACGAAAATAGAATAAATACTTGTCAAAATCTAGCGTTCGCTCTAGGCAGGGAGTCGAATCAAAATATTGATCAGTTATTCTTCTTGTTTTGGTTCTCCAAACAAACTTTTGAGGCTCCGGTTCTGGTTCCGGTTAAGAAATAAACTAAAGTTCTTCTTATATTCTGGTTCTTATAAATATTGTTTAATGCCTATAATGCCATATTAAATTTCGTATAAGTAGAAAAATGTATTAAAAATAATTTATAACAAAATAAATGTTATTTAAAAATTAAAATTAATGTATATATATGACATGCTTGTTGTAACTAAAAGATAAAGGGAGCTCCCTTTGCTTTTGACCTAAAAAGTATTATGATAAAATCTTACATAATGTTACAATAATCAATCCTCATTAGTCGTTACTGCTAAGTGCTTATGGACTTGTTTATAATCCCCTTAGAAAATAAATACATCCTACCTTGACAAAAAGTCCCCAAAAAAAGGAGAATCTAATATTTCGAAATAAAATTAAGTTAAAGAAGTAAGGCAATAAAATGCAGTTATAAATAATTATTATAAAAAATTAGAAACCTTAAGAACCTATGAGAACCCATATTAATCTATCAATATATATCGATTTCAATTCCAATTCTGGTTACTTTCTGCTATCGGTTCTGGTTCCGGTTTCCTGATTCTAAGGATATGATCTAGCGTTCTAAGGCCATAATCTAGTGTCCTAAAACCATGATATAGTGTTCCAATACCATGACGCATAATGTAGTGTTAAAACTCCATGATATATTGTTCTAACACCATGATGTAGTGTTCTAATAACATGGTATAGTGTTTTAACGCCATGATATATTATATAAAAAAAAGCCACAAACTAACGTTCTATGACCATGATCTAGTGTTCTAAGGTAGTAATCTAGCGTAGGTCACGATATAATGTTCTAACGCCACGATATAGTGTTCTAACGCCATGATATAGTGTTCTAAGGGTACAGATCCAAGCATACTAAAAATAGTATAGAAATCGTGGTGATATCGTAACTCTACAACAACTAGACCTAATACAGAGTTTATTATTGAAAGAATAGTTTGTCCCCAATCATCGGCTCTTTTTGCGCACAACACATCGACGTTCTTCTTTATCTCCAAAGTCGTTGCCTCTCATATGACTGATTTTCAATTGGGACGACTCTTAATTAACAACCGAGAGCTCCCCGCAAATTTTTGTCTTCTTCTCGGTACCATACAATAGTAGGAAGTTTTTATAGTGTGATAAAAATGTGTCATGAAAATATAATATACATTAATCATGTCATCAATTAGTTTTTATATCCAAATTGTATCTTTCTATCATGATTTGTTCAGCCACTAGGCTCGGAAAAGTAAAAATCCAATATGGCAACTTATTTTCCACCATTGTGTATCCAGCCCAGCGGGAAGATTTTAGGGACTCAGCGGATTATTATTCTATGGTGCCAGTTACATATGTTCACAAATTTTCAGTTAATATTCCGTTTTTACACCTTAATACACTTCTGTACTGGGCTAGTAAGGTTAAATAGATTATATTCATATAACCCGAAAGGATTGTGAAATAGGGTGAAAAAAAACCACAAACTTATCACCATTTTATTAACAGTATTAAGTATTAAATTAGAAAATTAAAGCTCAATGACCTGTAAGGGATTCGAACAAACCCCAACCTTGATGTCTAGAAAAGAGCATACATCTACTAGCCTGCGTGACCCATTACGTGTGCGTAAAAATCTTAAAAGCTAAGAAATACCAGGAAAACATAACAGTAGAGTAACATCTGATACAGGAATTTCCTGAGTACTAATGACTCGGACGTGTTAAAACCATAATTAAAAAACTTTAACCTTGTGCCACTATAAGTGAATGACTTCAGAAATGTCACAAACATTATACATTAATTAAAAATAGAAGACAAGATTTTCAAAAATAACCTAAATAATCGCTAGTAGTGTCAATAAAATCATTTAAATCGTTAAACTAGTTATCAAATGGATATAATCGTGTCCTTCAGAATTACCTCTTTTAGAAGATTAATTCCGCCGTTGATTAGTATGTAAATACTAATTTATTTTATTTATTGAATAAAAATATGTTCACGCTTTCTGATATTCAAATTAGCGTTAGAAAACCATTTGAAAGCATATGATTCACATTATTTGAAATTATTATTATTATCATTATTATTATTTTTATTATTACTAAATATAATAATGCACTGACTTATTTTAAGAGTCCGTGTCACTCCACAAATTAAACTTGACTTATATAAGTAATACAGTTATAACCAGGCCTCGTATCGTGGTGCTGTTTTTCTGTAGTTTCAATTAAGACAATCGCTGACCTGGCGGTCTACGGGTAAGGTGTCAGACTTCTGTGATAGGGTCCGGGGTTCAATCCATGGTCCCAGCACAAATTTATCTGATTACCAAACCCTTCCTTCACCTCTGACAAGACGTGTATTAATCACGACTTGTAAATGTGGGGAATGCCAGGCCTCTACCGTGGTTCGGATTCCACGTTAAACTGTAGGTCCTCCATTTCATCTCACAATCAACCTACCATTTACACATTAGCGTAGGTGCGTATAACCCGAACGGGTAGTAAGACGCGGTGCTAATAATAATTAAAACAATCGAATTGAGACTAGTTAACCATTCTACCATATTTAAATATATATATACATATATAATTATGTTAAAATAAGAAATATATTATTTTCTACCGGTCCTAGTTTCGCTGTTTTTGAGTGAAGAATGCAGAAACCCGATCTTTGATACGATATCTTGTTAAAGCATATTATTGTTTGCGTAATCCCAGTTAATTGGTTGTTGGATGGACTGCAAATATGTATAGCTATATCTTGTGTTCACACGAATTTTTTTGATCTAAATGCTGATTTTAAAATAAATATATTTAACATATAAAATTTACTAGTATAAACCTAATAAATTGGTTCAATACAATCACTATTAAAAGAATAATTTCTTAACTTCCAGATTGGTATTCAGATAAAAGTGTTTATCCCTTTTATTAAAATCTTGTATTGGTTATCTACTTACTTACACTATGGCATTTGGTACTTGAAAATTCATTGCTGCACTTACAAAATACGCCAGCCATCCCTATCTTAAGTTAGTTATATCCAGTCCATCTCACTAACCCTAGCTCTATCTTGAGCTAGTTCTATTCAGTCCACGACATTACACCCTATCCCTATCTTGAACTAGTTCTATCCAGTCCACCTCATTACACCTTATCTCTTTCAGGTCCATTCTAATATTATCCTCCCATCTGCGTCTAGGACATCCCAATGGTCTCTTCCCATTGGATTGGCCAGTAAATTCCTTAAACATGGTTCTAAATTCTCCCATTTACGCTGCATATCCCGCCCACGGTAATCTGTGAGACTTGTTTAACCTAACAATATATTGTGATGAGTACAGGGTATGTAAATCAGCATTATGTAACCTCCTTCACTCCCGACTCCTTAGTAGCCTTACCACAGTGACATATGCATCTAGTCTTACAATAACTTATTTAATAACCTTGATAAAAAATATATAGGAAAAATGCTATGAATTAGTAATAACACCTTCAAACGGGTCAAACATACTGAAAAATAACACAATGACGTAAATTAAAAAATATTACATAGTATACTTTAATTAATAAACCATTTGTTAAATCTTATATATATTTAATATAAATTAATTTACTGATTACATAAATATGTCCTGTTAAGATGAGGATGAATGTAACGCTATAAAAGTTCAGTGATTTTGCAATTTTTTTTATTAAAACATTTTTTTGATCAAAATAAATCAAATATTGTTTCCATACGAACATAGAATTTAGTTTTCTTCATATAATGAATGACCTGATCAGTTGTTGAATATATGTCAAGGATGTCCTAAAATTTCATTAAAACTTTTTCTCTTGATTTAAAATGTTGTCATCTCGTGCCTCTATGATCATGACAAATATTCAACAAATGTTGATTTCACCCTGTGAAGAAAATTAAAATCTATGTTTATATTAGAGCAGTATTTTATTTAGTTTGACAAAAAAAAAAAGGTTTTGCTATAAAAACTGCAACAATTCTAGCCTTTTCTCGCGTTCCTTGCATCCCCACCATAATTAGAACAAGTGAACTGAAAAAATAGAAGTTTCACGCATGATTTCTTAGTGAAGCTACCTCATTACCTTTTCCCGCTAATGCGGCTGCACTTATTCTAATCCATTATTCCCACCTCCAACATTTAATTAAAGATTTTAAGAGCCTTCGTGTTAAAACGTATCAATTTTTAAAAAATATGATAAGAAAGTTTGTGCAATATATTTCGAGGCAAATATTTTATTTTAAAATTATGAAAATTAAACCAGTAGAAGCATGGACTAGGACGTATGTCTCACCATATACTAAATTGCTAGATATGGGGAGGTTGAGGTAAAAATATCGGCCCGGAGAAATGAGGATAGGGGTGTAGTTTATACACCCTCTCTCAACGCTAGTGCGGATGAATTTACTCCAAGATACTAATCACTACTCTACCCCTTAAACTAAGTCGCTAATAGTCTTGGTATTGGATGTGTCGATACAAACAATATTAAATGCTGACTAATAATCTTTGTACCGGATGTAGTCTTTTAATATCCAACTCAGATCCGGGAGCCTCCCCTCTTCTTAACCGTACCCTCCTACCCCACTTGAAACCTGTGGAATATTGGGACACAATTTCAAGAGCTTAAGTCATTTTTTACAAACATTTTAATGGTCTTGTTGAAGTGGGAATTTACCTTACATTCTCTTACGTCCTTAAGTATTAAGTTATCTCGAGGGGAAAACAAACAAATTAGCTTCGACGCGAAAGAAAGATCAACACTATTAGTAACTAACGTCTTTTACTGAAACCGCTTCGGTGGCCGCACGGTCTAAGACGCAACTCTCACAGTGGATTGGACTGCCGATGATGGGAACATCCAGGTTCGAGTCTAGCACGGGTCTAACGAGGGTATCATTTCATAATTAGATTTCCACTCTCCTTCCATGCAAATGCGAGTACACTTCCTCTAAATATATCTCTACTAATCCTTTAAGCCATTAGCGTAATTATTACATAAGAGTATAATACGAACGGGTAGTAAGAAGTGATGCATAAAAAAAATCCCCTCCTAATTAAAGGCAAAGTGTTATAATCCATAACATAAATGTAGGCTCTACATGCTAGGATTGGGGGATAACACATTCTAATATGTTAGACTCGCAATAGACTAGATCTCTTGATGTTAGAATATTGGAGAGGGGTGATTAAATAAGCTATAGGATATATTGTTATAGTTTCTTCATCCCTGTTCATAACATACCATGTGCATTATCTCATAGATACACTCTTATACTTGGTCAAACTTTATTTCTCATAAAATACTTTGAAATTCGATTTTTATACCTCTTTTCTTTCGATTAGAAATGCTTTTCGCTTATATGTTCTAAATGTCATCTATTTTTAGTCATGACTTAAAGTTGGTAATCTAACCTCTACCCCCACCAATAATTAGAAAGAGGTGTCAAATCCGATTACTATAGAAGTAGCCATTATGAGTGAGGATAAAAAATACTACCTGACACTCTTAGCAGATGTGTGGCTGCTATTTGCAAATATCGATTAAATTATTCTCTTGTTTGAGTAGTCAATACATTTAGCTATTTTAAAAATTATATTTAATTTATTTGGGAAATTTATCAGTTTCACTACTACGCTTGTGTATTTTTAATTCAGATATCAAACAAAGAAAGGAATGACCCGCCAAGATGAAAATGTATTATCTTAGGTCAGGTGGTGTTGAAAACATGAGGATTTGACACCTCTTTCTAATTATTGGTGGGGGTAGAGGTTAGATTACCAACTTTAAGTCATGACTAAAAATAGATGACATTTAGACATATAAGCGAAAAGCATTTCTAATCGAAAGAAAAGAGGTATACAAATCGAATTTCAAAGTATTTTATGAGAAATAAAGTTTGACCAAGTATAAGAGTGTATCTATGAGATAATGCACCTGGTATGTTATGAACAGGGATGAAGAAACTATAACAATATATCCTATAGCTTATTTAATCACCCCTCTCCAATATTCTAACATCAAGAGATCATCTAGTCTAATAATAATAATAATAATTATTATTATTAGCTCCATGTCTTACTACCCGTTCGGGTTCTAAGCACTTACGCTAATGGTAGGGTGAGTGTGAGATGAAACGGAGGACATACAGTTTAACGTGGAATCTGAACCACGGTGGAGGCTCTGGCATTCCCCACATTCACAAGTTGTGATTAATACACGTCTTGTCAGAGATGAAGGAAGGGTTTGGTAATCAGATAAATCTGTGCTGGGACTGAAGATTGAACCCCGGACCCTCAGCACAAAAGTTCACACCTTACCCCTAGATCGCCAGGTCACCTGTGTTTAAATTATTAATTTGATATTTTATTAAAACTAGTCTCACACCTTAGCTATAGATGGTAGGGATGTCTTTTCACTGAGTTAAGGGACCCGGATTCGATTTCTGGTATGGCCGAAAACTTTATCATTGGTAAAATGTGGGTTTACTCTTTCATAGTGATAAATTAACGGCCGGGCACTGTATGTTGTGCCTGTCTTAGTCTTAAGTTAGATTAAAAGTATTGTGCTGATATAATAAGTCGATTCAGATAGTGCACGTTAAGGTTATTGGCCATTTTCATTGGCCGTGGAAATGCAGAGCCATGGGACCAAACCTTTATCTTAAAGAATTTTTATTGTTTTGGAATTTTCTTTCCGGAAACGGTTTGTTCAAGAATAGAAGCGTGTTTATTAAGCTATTCTTTTTATATACACACCTCCTCTATTATTTTAACAGTGATCAAATATCTATAAAATTGACATTTTTTCAATAGAATACTGGTGGCTTCAAAGCAAACAATAAGAAAATTTAACAATTAATAAACATCAATACATTATCTTAGAAGAGGTGTTGAAAGCAAACAATAAGAAAATTTAACAATTAATAAACATCAATACATTATCTTAGAAGAGGTGTTGAAAATATTAACATAAATATTTCACTCGTTCTCGAGAAAATTGATATTTCCAAACGTATAATTTTTTCGCAAGACCTGTCCAGTAGCTAGCGCAATCTACGTTTTCCGTGATCCATCTGTTCTTGTTGGCGCGGAAGGATACTTTGGTCGGTTGTGAAGCCACGCCACTCATTTAACCCTCCCACCCACCATCCCCCAATATAAGTTTTAGACTTGCACTCGACAGGGCCTTACCCACCTCAATTAAATGAACGAAAACATTGACAAATATGAATACACTAGCTATGAAAACGTTATATCTTCTTCAGATCCCATCTATGACAAAGATTTAAGTCTTCCCTAAAACCAACTTACAACAAGCTAATGACATTTCCAAAAAGCAAGAAAAATGATTTACATATACAATTTCTTAAATTCCTGTGGTAGAGTATTTGTCAAGGCCGAATACCAGTTGAAAGGGCATGGCAGGTGACAATTATTGCGTAAGTTCCATCTAATAGCTTCAGTCGATCTCATTGGTTATTTTTAAATAATTTAATTAGCTACCTATAAAATAAATTTTGCTGGTAGTCGTGCATTCTTCTCTAATTAATGTATCTATAACATTATTATCAAATAATACAATAATCATGCTCTATAGTGGAGTATATATATTTTAAATTGGACAGTAAATTAATTACATATTTATTTAAAATCAAGCAAATCATGAACATTTATTATTACCAATGTCACTTAAATTTTACAAATCATAAATGGAGGGCATAGCTAAATATATTTTGTAACGGATTATAATAATTAAATATGGGATATTATAGAGTATTTTACTTATTAAAATACTATATTTCACCAAAAAAATTGTTTATATAATTAATCTCTGATAAACGTGTATACAATACATGACCTTTCCTTCTTAAACAGCCAAAAGAGATAACGAATATATCAGGCTGATTTAATAAAAGACTAATTTTATTAAATACCTAGTCAAAGGTAGCTACCCCCTAGAGAGATCTATCACGGCTAATTAGCCGGGAAATTAGATGTATAAAATTTCTCTGGAGCTAAAAAATACAATGAAGTGCTGTTTCATTAATTATTTATTTACCTTAACATAAATCCAAATCAGTTTAGTATATATTTTTTTTAATTTGAAACAAATATGTTTTCAATTTTGTTGTATTTTTAAAAAAATATTGTAAAGCAATATCAGTAGCCTCAATTCCAATTTTTTTCAAAGAAGAACACAGAAAACCACACCTCTATGTCACGTCTGGTTTAAGCTGTATTACCTTCTTAAGATAGGTATAACTAACAGTGGGGTGAGATAGGATACTGAATATTATAATGAATTGCATAAGAAATGATTAGAATAATTTAACTGACAAAAATAAATTTGGTAAATGTTAGGAAAATATAGTTGAATATAATGTTTATTCCAGAATGATACAATAATAAGTAAAAATGTAAGTATAAAGACAATAATAAAAAATTGAAAAAGATGTCCTCCATTTATACACATAGTATCAAATTAAAAGTAAATATAATAAAATATATGGCAGGTTGAAGGTTGTAATAACTGACAGGTCATAAATATAAAATAGTAGTACTAGGCTATTTGATATTTTTGACCTATAATTTATAACCTTCAACTATAATGCACTTTACTATAAAATTATAAAATCAATAATACATTTATGGTACAATGAAGGTTATAATAGGCTGTTAGGCCTAAAATATCAAATAATAGTATTACTAGGCTATTTGATATTTTTGACCTGTCAGTTATAATCTTTGACTATAATCAATTTTATTTTATTTATAACAATATAAATGGTATATTTAGAACAATAAAAATAGTATATTTATAATAAAATTGACAGTAATATAAAGGTTTATAATAAGTGATAGGTAAAAAATATCCCATAATAATAGTATTACTAGGCTATTTGATATTTTTGACATGTCAGTTATAATCTTTGACTATAATCAATTTTATGTTATTTATAACAATATAAATAGTATATTTATAATAAAATTGACAGTAATATAAAGGTTTTAATAAGTGATAGGTAAAAAATATCACATAATAATAGTACTAGGCTATTTGATAAAATTGACCTATCAGTTATACATTCAACTATAATATTTTTTTTATATTTACTTTTAGTTTACTTCATTTATTATAATCATTCCTTATCCAATATTATAACGCTCTTAACTAATTTAATCTAAAATGTTTTCTAAAATATTATAAATAATGTTTATTTATAATCAACAAAAACACTGAGAAGAAACTCATTGGTAGATCTGTAACACTCCAAATTTTGCACTAGACCCGAACCCCCTCCAAATACACAAATAATATAAAATAGTAAAGTACTCACCGGGAGCCTTAATAAGTGCAGTGTGGCAGCGTGGTGTGGTAAGCCTGCTGGTCGCCGGTCAACTGTGGGAGCAGCGTTCAGTGGTGCACTTGATGTCACCGGGGTGCGAGCTACGGTCCTGTAACCTCCAAGAGTATATCCCCACCCCCTCCCCTCTTCATCCACCTGCAGCCCGGACCAGACCTTGCTCTCTCTCAGGTGGGGAAAGAGGAGTTAAAGAGGGGGGGGGGACTCCCTCTAATCATCAGGGAAACTACAACCACAAAGGACTGTTACGCTAAACCCACACCATCAGACGATCACGCAGTTAAAGACGTGGAGAGAGGGGGGGACATTTTTCCTAATGGGGAAGGTCACACGCTTCCTGGACAATATTTTGGTTTACGCCCGGAGGCTGCGGGTTTTCATGAAAGATACTATTGATAATAATACTTCATTCGTTTGTTATGGCTTTGTTGGCTTTAGTGACAGTGTTATATTATTAATAATATTATTATTTGAAGTAATAATAATAATATTGCGGATGTGAGTCACATAGCTCGTAGCCCCAGTTTGTGATGGTATTAACCAGTACTAATGTACCGTTGTCCAGGGGACATCCGAATGTACTGACCGTACACTCTTTACCAGAGAGGCTCTTTATATGTCTCGATGAGATAGTGAAGTTGATAGGGAATATCTGGAGCCAGCAGAAACTCTTAAATCTAACTTAAGCCTAACTAACCAAACCGTTCTTATCGTCGGGGTAGTTCCACTTCCGGAGAAAATACCCATGGTACCAGCCGGGAATATATCTAGTGACATCTAGGTTCGTAATCAGGTGCACTAACCACTACACCAAAGCCCCGGCTATTATTTGACGTATTTAACGTGCACTTTCTAAACCTATTGATTATAACAGAACACGACTTATAAAGTAACTTGTGTCTAGAACAAAACTAACACCCAACCTTCCCATCGTTAATTTATTGATTTTAAAGGAAAATAAACCCACAGTTCACTAATAATAAACTGTTTCGGCCATGCTGTGAATCGAACCTTGGATTCTTAGCTCAGTAGAGAGACATGCTTTCGACCAAGCTAACGTGTCAGACGTCAGTTTATTCTTTTTATTTCCCCAAGTGAATGGCAACATTTATCTGGTTCGGTCACCTTTTAGCCGCTCTGGTGGCACAGATCATCGTCCGGGGTATATTCATGGAGGCTGTACCAGCGATGATAGTGATTATAAAGGTGTGGAGCCAGGAGGGATCCTAACTCAAGACTAACTAACCAAATTCTGGTAACCATCCTGATTATTTCCCTTTCTTTTTATTATTATTATTTTGCACCACGTCTTACTACCCGTTCGGGTTATACACTTTAATTACTAATTAAGCTAATGGATTAGGAATTGAGAAGGTTGAATTAAAGTAAGTGAACCCGCATTTGCGTGTAGGGAGAGTGGAAAACCACTTAGGAAAAACCACCCCCAGTTCACCCGACCGAGATTCAGACCTCGATGTCCACGTCCTCAGCAGTCGAGCTCACCACGACTAGCGCGTTAACCAACTACGCCACCGAGTCGTTTTTCCCTTTCTGAAAAGGTAACCTTGTTACCAGCATGGGATTGAACCAGGGACCCCTAAATTCGTAGCCAGGTGTATTGACCACTATACCATGGGGTAAGTTAGTGTTATGGCTGTTACATTACTGCAGACTTATGCACATTAACCCTAATACATACGCGACAACCATACTCCATACCGTTATAAAGAACAAACCCATGTTCTAATCCATAAGGACCCGCTTCGGTGGTTGAATGGTTGAAGTAGGACACTCTCGCAATAGACTGGACTGCCCACTATGGGAGGATTGGGGTTCAAATCCCGGTTGGGTATATTGAGGGTAGTTCTACCAAAATGATTTTTCCACTTTCCCTTCACTTAATTGTGGGTACATTTTCTCTAAATTCAACCTTACTCGTCCTTAGCAATATAGCATAATTTTAATTTTTATGTTTACAGCCCGAACAAATGGTGGAATACGGTGGAAAAAAAACACAAATATACGAAATCATGTGATTTAACACGTTCATGGATCTAATCCCAGACTGTTAGAACGTTAAAGAGCTGCGGATACTTAGAGGGCACCTTATAAACATAAGGTTACAACACCACACAACATACATTAATATTAATGTTACTGCTACTGCCAAAAATATAACTTGCCTTGGTTTAAGGTGGTAATGTAGCGTGAGTAGATTAAGGGCAGTGTTTTTGCAGTTTTTATAAAAACACATTTTTTGGTCAAGATATATGAAATATTGTTCCAGTAGAAACATAAAGTTTAATTTACTTCACACGGTGATATCAACAGTGCTTGAATAATGGTCGAGGTTGTCCTAGAATTGAATTACAGATTTTTGTCTTCATTTAAAAAGTTTCTCGTCCAATGCCACATTGCTCATGAATCATGACGGATACAATTCCAGTTCCTCGAATAAAGATGGCGAGGTAGTACAGTTTCACTGAAAAAAGATTAAACTCGTGCATCTATCTGCGTGGCCACTGGTTCGGGCATTAACTTGTTATTGAAGTAAAACTTAATCAGGGAAATCTAAGGGCAGAATAATACTTAATTGCGCTTTGGCATTATTTACTCGGAAGTTCATTGCCACAATTTAAAAATTGCGCCACCTATCACTATCTTGAGCTAGTTCTAACCTGTAAACCTCACTACAATCATCCCTATCTTAAGCTGCCAAGTCAACCTCATTACACCACAGCCATATTTTAAGCTAGATACATCTAGTACACCTCACTACACCCCCTCACTTGCTTTAGCTATTCATATTCAGTCCAACTTATTACACCCTATCCTTATCTTGAGTTGGTTCCATCCAGTCCATCTCATTACACCCTATCCTTATCTTGAGCTAGTTCCATCCTGTCCACCTTATTACACCCTATCCCTATCTTGAGTTAGTTCCATCCAATCCATCTCATTACATCCAATCCTCAACTTGAGCTAGTTCAATCCTATCCACCTTATTACACCCTATCCTTATTTTAAGCTAGTTATAATCAATCCACCTCATTACACCCTATCCTTATTTTGAGCTAGTTATATTCAGTCCACCTCATTACATCTCATGCCTATCTTGAGCGATATTGATACAATCCATCTCATTACACTCTATTTCTTTCAGGTTCATTCCAAAGTTATCCTCCCATCCATGTCTAAGTCTTCCCAAGGATCTCTTCCCATTGTTTTTGCCAATCGAGATCTTGAACACGGTCCTCCATTTGCGCTTCTTTTCCTGCCCACCGTAACCTGCCAGATTTTATTACCCTAACAATTGATGTTGGTAATTTATGGATATTTAACTCATCATTATTTAACCTACTCCCCTCTCCAGGATCTCGAGCCCAGTTTTTATTTTTTTACCAAATATGGACAAAATTAACTAAAACTTGAGAAATACACATAGGTAATAATTTGATTTCTAAATTACCAAATAGAAACCTAAGACACGTTTTGAAACTGCTAATTGAAAAATAATATAATGGCTGGCGTTGAGTAAACTTCTAGGCTGAGAAGGAATGAATACTTGCGTGGTAGGCCAAGCTGGCCCGCTCAGTAGTCGCGTCAAAGGTGTTGCCTATGTGGAATGGGGCACGCTCCTATGTGTTCCGATGGAACACAGCGTACAGTTTTTAACATATTTTAGCAGAAATAAGTGGACAATTTTAAAACACGATATGATTAATTTCTGTATCATTTCAATATTTCAAGAGTAGGATTTAAAGTGGATGTATAAGTCAATAACAACATCTTTTTATAGTGTCTATGTTCTCTTAATTGTCCAGTAGAAACTGCAACTCATTTTCGTTTAGATTAATCTTGAAAAACCTAATTCTATAATTATTTTAACCTTACCAATATTATTTATTTTTTTAAAGAAAAAACATAATAAAAATGAAAACTTGTTGTTTTAAGATCTATCAGGGGCTTTTTGTATCTCATTTAAACAAAAATAGTGGAAATAATTAATTTTAATAGAATACACCATCATTTTCCACTTTGTCAATAGGCCTTTTGAACTCGATACTTCAAAGTAATAGTAAGCCAACTAATACACAGATTTCTAAAATTTTGAATTTCAAGGTTAATCTAACCAAAATCTATTAGCAACTTATCAAATAAATTTAAAAGTAATAAACTAATTGATGCCTTGCGATATTAAAGAGGTAATACACTTAAATAGTTATAAATACGTTTGTAAATACTAGTAATTATTTTTGTTTATTAATGTTTTAAAAGCTTATCCTATAAATCATTAAAGATTATTTAACATAATAATTACTTAAGCGACAATTATTTTGCTACTTTCTTTATTAATTAGACAAAGTTAAAATTTGGGTTTTATTCTGTGGCTTGTAGATTTAATCAGAAACTAACACAGACTTTGTTTTAAATATAATTTGTAAAGGAAAATACTGTATAATAATAACTTACGTTATATTATTATGTTTTCTCCAGTCATTAATTTTCATTTCGAATCTAAACATAGAGCTATTTACTAAATTAATAATAAATATGTTTAACAGCCATTCTATTTTATTTTATGATATTTTATACATGATAGATTATAAGTGAACAAATTAGCATATGACTTTCTAGATCATACCTTTGGGCCTCAGATTAGCTACTTGCTGCTAATGTATAAACGAGGTTTGGCTATGATTTTTTTAGATTATAAAAATAGACCAAAGCTTGATTTGTAATCACCTGATTAGTTATTAATACTAATATTAGCTTTTGTTTTAATATAAGATTTAAAACAAATAAATGTTCTTAATTAACAAAGTAAAAATATGTTTGTTGGAATAACTTTGGTTTCGAATATAGCATTTAATCATATTAATTACATAAGTATGTGTGTACCCCATCTATCTGCTTATTTGAATGTAATCTTGGTTAGACCAATTTAAATGTTTCTTTTCTTACAATATAAATCAATCGCTTTGTTAGGGAGGTTATTTACGTCACAGTTTGACTGACTCCGCAATAGTGTGACTCATGATTCTACTTTCAGTTCAACCAAGTGAGTAATATTACTATGGTCAACTGCCACGAGAAGATAAAATATTATAAAATAGTGTATTACATTTGTAATTGTTGCTGTATTTCCTTTCCTTCACTTTCAAGGACAGTGTTCAAGGACAGAATTACCCTCTTTGGTGGCTGCTTGGTCGAAGTTGCTAATATCGCAGGGGACTAGACTGCCGATGACCGGGAGATCGAGGTTAAAATCTTGATTGGGTGTACTGAGGGTGGCTTTTCCAAAATAGTTTTCCACTCTCTCATCGCGAAAATTAGGGTAAACTTCCTCTAAATATAACCCTCCTAATTCCTAAATCCATTCGCGTAATTAGTACATAAGCGTGCAACACAAACGGGTCACTGAAAAAAAAGACAATGTTTTGTGTTTTGAGAGACGTTCTCATATCATTTATTACAACAGTGGTTCCCAATTGGTGGTCCACGGACCTCAGGGGGTTCTTGCCACCTTTCATATTACAAAATCTAGCATTTTACTTTATACTTTTACATAGATAAAATAAAAAATACAACAATAAAAAGTTTTCTTTACTTTCTACTCAGACTATTTTTTATTCTTATTTATTTTACTCATTTTGCTTTCTGTTCGACACAAAAACTGACGGGCTGGCGTGGATTAATTTAGGTGGCTAGGATCATCCTACCCCCGTTCCTCCCACCAGCCTGAGAGACAATGAATTATCTTTGCAAGTTCCATATCTTAGTAAAATAATACGCCATCTCCCACCATCCGTTTGCTTCAACGGTGACATCTTGCGTGGAAGCAGTACTGCTCATCTAGGTGAGCTCTATCTCTCCGCCCCCTCCCCCCTGCCTTCAGATAAATATGGCTTTGCCGCACTTGCATCTGATTGAGTTAAAGCAGCATAAGATGACTTTGCCATTATTTTGGCTGTTTTTGTACAAGTTTCCAATGTCAAGCCGCCCGACAAGCAGTGCTTCGAGATTCGTGGAAACCATCTGAAGTTCCAAAAATTTGTCAGATCCAAGCATATAATGAGAGTGGTTTCAACCAACGGAGGTAGTCCAACCAGTAGTAAATGTAAGCGTGGCTACAAACAGGATCTTTGAAAAGATCAAAAAGGGATGCAGATGAGGAAACAAAAGAGTCTCAGGTTGATAAAGTTGTCAAGATTATTAATTGTATTACATCTCGAGCTTTGAATTCTAGGATATTCTCAAAAGTGTATGAAGAAATGGGAAGCCAACATTTTTTGTTACTTTTGCATACAGAAGTGCTTTGGATGTAAAGGGAGAAAATATTGAAGAGATTCTTTGAGTCACGTAATGAAGTATAACTTTTTCTGAGGGATTCAAAATTTCCATATGATCAGTTGAACAATTTTGCTTGGCTGTGTATGGTAGCCTACTTAGCAGACGTTTTCGCATACTTTAACACTCTAAGCACAATCCTGCAAGGTAGTGATGTGAATATTTTTTTATGTTGAAGATAAGATCGATTGCCATGATTAAGGCCATGTCAAGTATATGGTGACAGCCTCACTAACATTCCAACACTGGAGACATTTCTGGAGTCCACTGACGAAAAATTGCTTCCAAAAGTAAAATATAACATCACTGAACACCTTCGTGATTTAGCGAATAGCTTCAGAGATTACTTTACCACACCAAATCCTAAAAACTCATGGATAAAGAATCCTTTTGAATGTGATGATGTACAAATATCACCTCCATCTGCGGAAGAGCAAGATGCCTTTGTTGATGTGACTTGTGATGGTTCATTGAAATCATTTTTCAAAGAATATAGACTCAACCAATTCTGAGTGAAGGTATTCATGATTATAAGGAGTTAAGTAATAAAAGCTTTGAAACGTCTAGTTCCATTTTATTCCATATATCTTTGTGAACAAATATTTTCGACATTTTGTTTTATGAAGAACAAGAATAAAAATCGACTCAGTGTTGATCCAAATTTTAAGATTAAAAGTAGGAAATATTAAACCATATGTGGAAGGGATTGTTCGAGACACAAAAAGGAATGATTTCTCCCATCACATTTAGGTTTAGTAGCTGTTAGACATGCAATAATTTGTTCACTTGTAATGGACGTTATTAAAATTAACTTAGTATTTTTTTCCTAACTAAATCATTGTTATTTTTACCTGGAAATTTAACAAAATTTATGGTCTATTTTTAGTATACCTACCTAGAATACATTGCTTACTAGGGGATATCCCACATTTTCTCCAAAAGATTTATTCGCACGTAAATAAATACCATAGAGAGATCAATATTTTCAAAAGTATGGGGTCCATAGCTTTACTTTTGAAAAACAAGGGGTTCGCAGTATTTAGCTAATTGGGAATAACTGTTCTACAAGGTTAACCTAATATTTTTTAGTACAAAGTGCATTTCATTCGTAAGGAGGTATAGTTAGATAGCAATAAGAGATTTTTTAAGGTAAACAAAAGCACATATTAAACGACACTTAAAAATTTAATATATTCATATTATTGATACCAACATTGACAACATATATTAAAAGTAATAGTTAGGTACATAGCATATGACTTGCTATGAGAATATCTTAAAAGCAGATTTAGAATCTACTTTAAATATCAAACAATGTTGTATTTTTCTTTTGCGGCTCGACTACAATAGTATTTATTTTTTATCAGTACCCATTCAACTTAGACGCATGTGTTCTAGTGCGTTAGGCTTATGAACGTTGACTTTAAGTTATGTATTTATTATTTAGTTTTAGCACCACGTCTTACCACCCACTCATGTTTTACGCCCATGTACCAACTGTTTTAATGTGTTAGAATTATTATTATTATTATTATTAGTAGTAGTATTATTAGTATTAGTAGTAGTAGTAGTAGTAGTAGTAATATCACGTCTTACTACCCGTTATGGTTATACGCACTTACGGTAATGTGTAATGATAGGGTGATTGTGAGAAGAAATGGACGACCTACAGATTAACATGAAATCCAAACCACGGTGGAGGCCTGGCATTCCCCACATTCACAAGTTATGATTAATACACGTCTTGTCAGAGGCGAAGGAAGGGTTTGGTAATCAAGTAAATCTATATCGGGACCGAGGATTGAACCCCAAACTCCCAGCACAGAAGTCTGACACCTTACCTCTAGACCATCAGGTCACCTAGCGAGAAGTTAAAAAGAGATTATGTCAATTGTTAAGATTAACTCTATTTATTACCAGAAATATGAAAGCTTTATTTTTCAGAAAAGATGTGGATCCTAGACTTTAAATCTTGTGCCGAATTCACTTTCATAATAAATGATAATTGTGTAAGCCATGATCCCTCTGGTGTTGGTAAAACTTAATTAGAGAAAAAAAACTTCATAAATTTGTGTGTTGACAAACGTTGCACCTATTTGGTGCCTAGAATCGAATTTTAGTCAAAAAATTCAGAGCATAATTTGAAGAAAAAAAAAGTTTTTTTTGTTTGCCTTTCAGTAAACTGCCCTTAACCTTAGGGCTAGATATTTAATTCCAATAACTTCTCGGGGGAAACCTCTTAAAAACCTTACATACAAAGTTTTAGCCCAAACGGTAAAATAGTTTCGGCTCTAGGCCGAGATACAGATAGAAAGAAAGACGAACTGACAGACGGGATCGCAAAAAACACCTTTTCAGGTCATGGAACGTCAATCAATATCCATATAAATTTCGAGCTCAATTTTTATGATAATCACAAGAGCTTGGCTACCCGAGGGGTCACGACAACGTAACAAAGACATGGAGTACGCCCCTGCTTGGAAAGCAGTAACAGGTGGCAAAGCGCCGCCAAGACGCATATCAAATTATTATATTGTTTTAGATGGCATTATAAAAACAAAAAGTTATTCGAGTTAAAAAATAAATAACAGTTTAAGTTTATTTTTTAAACTCTACTATTACTTTCATTCGACACCTTAGCTCATTTGGTAACGTGTCTGTATACTAAACTAAGGGTCCGGGGTTCTATTCCTGGCATAGCTGAAAAATGTATAATTGCTGAAATAGAGGTTTCTCCTTTCGAAATAATTAATTCATGGCTGGAGGATAGATGTTGTGTCTGTTCTAGGCTTAAGTTGATATTTAAATCGTCTGCTGATATAATCAATCGGTTCAGAAAGTGCACGTTAAATATACCTCTAATAAATGAACATGAAATTAACTACTACTTTCAAAGGCAAGTTCAGCTTAGAGAGTAATAAGCCTTATCTACAGGAAGAATCCATCCAAGAATTCCATTCTAATTAGTGACGGACTTTTCTAACATAAAATTCTCAATTCATCCAGTAGTGAAGATGAATATTATATTTATTTATATAATTTAATAATAGTGTTGTTAAATATACATACAAGAATTTTACATTTCGTTTATATTAATCCCTAGTGAAAATTAAAAAAAAAACTAATGTACTTCCATCGTAAACTTATTAAAAGGAGTTATATGTTTTTAATTAATGTATTTAACGTCCAATTTTCAAACACGCCAAATATAATGAGCAAGACTTACAAATTAAACTATCGTGGGAAGGTGCACTTAGTACTAGTTTGAATAAACACAGCCGTTGTACAATGCGGCGGAACCATAATACAACCACAATGGCTTGAATTAATCATTAATGGTTGATATATTGCCATTGTAGTGGGGTGGTAGCACATCAAGTCATAAGCTCTGGGTTCGATTCTCGTGCTTACGTGTAATCGTATATTATGATAGAATTATAATATGTAAAAAATAAAATTGCTTACTCTTGTAGATGCCCATCCCCCTACCCATTAGTTATATGTCAATCTGTCAGGATAGCCCAACAAAGTGATTGTTGGGTAGGAGCATTTAAAATAGTCGAACTTGTTGCTTTGATGATTTATTGTAAATAATAAAGTACACAATGTGGTGTAGATAGTTAATTGGAAAAATACCACTGAAATTATAGCCCAAGTCAGTCAGTTTAGCAAACAGCCCTTGAATATGTATATATCCATGAACTAATCAACCTTATACTGGCCAAGAACTACATAAGACTTACCTCAGTGATCTTTGTTTCCAACAATTAAAACCCTCTTAACACTCTCAAAAGACTCTCCAAGAAAATCAGCCCCTTTGTTCTCGCGTTTCGCACCTACTTATAGCTAAAAAAAAGTGTCATGCTTACTGATGTTTTGCTAAATGTAATCTATCAGCAGTAAGTACTGTAGCCCCATGACTTCTTTGGTGCTGACCGACGGCTCACAGATGACAATTGACAGCTTTAAAAAGTTACCAGACCAAATTACGTATCCCCACGCTGAACCAGATGATCTACAAAAACATGTGTTTAGCAGCTGTCACTTTTGACAATCAAAATGTAGGTATATACCTAAATGTTGACTGTCAAAAATCAGCTGTGAGCTGTCAGTCAGCACCAAAGAAGCCATGGGGTTAATGTATACACAAGCAGCACTGACTTTCAAAACATATGTGTAAACTTATTGTGGACTGTCCCGAATAGATTGGCTGACACAGGCTTTGATTATTACGAGGGAACTGTGTCTCTTATGTAACATACATATGTCCCGATGTTACCATAGACACTGACACTCTCAAAATTGAAAATATTATTATTATGACATTAATAACAATTGTCAAAAGTGACGCAGGAGAAAATTAATTTGACGTAGGAAAGTAACTCTAGTACTATTTTTAAATGTACGATAAACAACATATTGTGACAATACTCCTATACACACACATGTCTAGCACATATAGTCAATCGAGAGTTTGCCGCCCGAAGATTGGTTTTATGTATGCATTCTCCAAAACAACACGCGTACCCAACTCCTCTGTTGGTTAGTGCCACACACCTACTCCATCTGAGAGCAAGCTCATGGACAAGGAAAGTAGCTTACTTTAGTATTGAGGCTATATATTCAAGCTAAAAAGTTCTTACAAATTTTATAGGGAAGTTATCCCATATCATACATTTCCTCATTCCAGGGATATTTTATATGCCTCAATTGACATGGGACCAACGGACTTACTTCCGCTCTAAAGAAATTTGGGCTTCGGATTTTTATCGCTCTGTAAAAATCAGTCAACCTCAGCTGGGTTTGAACCCGAGAACTCTGGATCCTAGGCCAAGTGTTTTACCCGAAAACCACCGAGGTCAAATAGCGTCCGTATTATAATTATGATAAGAAGGAAATACACTTTTTTATACTCAACATTGACACAATTTAAATCTATTATTAGTGTTATTTTATAGCTATTGTATGATAAATACCAAAACGTCTGCTGCAATTCACATATATTGACGTATTCTTATATAAAAGTAGTTTAAATATATCTAGTAACTGTAAGATACGGTTTTTCCTATCAGAATAACACCTATAGATATTTATTTTCCTATAGCAGGACAAACCAAAATTTAATTCAACAGAATTGTTTGGAAAAGAACTAGGCCCACCTAGACTTGGCGATGATTATTCTGGATTCACGAGAATGACCACATTTTTTTTAAATCAATGTTTTTATACATATTATGCACAAAAAATATTATTTAAATCAACCCAAATCCATTTTTCGCAAAGGTAAATAATTTTTTAGTATAAATTCCTCTATAGTGATTTATCAAAAGCAATTTATTATTAACCCTCATTTTAAATACTCGTATTCGTATTTTCTTTGGATAATATTTAATTTTTTTTATTAAATCCTCAATTGCCCCAAATACACATTATATTTAATAATACAGGTTGTGAGCCCGCAAGTGAGTTATACCGACCGAGCGGCCACTACAGCTATCGATTATAGTGCCAACATTTGCAGATAGAGGGTGTCATGTGGTCAGCACAACAAGCCATCTGACTGTTAATCTTAGTTTTTAGACCGGAGCTGCTAATTCTTTATTCAAGTGGCTCCTATTTTTTTCTCACGGGGCAGAGTTTAATCATGTCTCAGACCCACTGATTCACAGATATATTCTGGAGGTGTTGGGGATCGAACCTAAGACCTTTGGATCTGTAGCCAGAAACTTTGACCATAAGACCAAAAGGAGGTCAAGTATTTGGTCTATTAACTTATTTCATTTATCTGTTTTTTAATTTGAATTATAAATCAAATATGGTTATAATGATCATATAATAATGTAAACAATTATAAAAAAGTTGTAAAAGCTAAAACATTCATTAAGTGTGTGTGTTTTAAAACCTGTTAATAAACAACTAGTGTAAATCTACATCTGTTGATTGGCACAATGATTTGAATACCATTAGAATCAAAAAGTCTCTAGATCAAATGAGCTAACTATACGACAAAATAGTGATTTAAATCGAATTCAAAAAGCATTTTATGTGTACAGAACCATTTATACTGTGGGAAATAGATTTAATTTTTGTAATGTTAGACAAGCTTGTCATATTTCTTAAATTAATCTATGAAACCTTTTTTTAATGGCTAACTATTTTGAAATTTATGACAGCGAGACAATCTTTACAGAGGGAAGAATTGTCAAATTTTTGTCCCGTGGAGTGGAAATAAGCACTTTGCGGAATCATCTCAGTGTCTATAAAAGCTTAATTTTTTAAAAATGTTTTAGTTTAATTTGATATTTTAATAATTACCAGTACCTTGAATTAAGTTTTAGAACCAAAGAAGGGATTATAATTACAAACAATGAAATTAAGGGCTTATTAACATCACGTCTAAGTAAGTACACATGAAAACTCTAAATATTGGACTATCGTAGAATTTGAAGTTAGTATTGATCTTTAAACGTGGCTAAGTAGCTAACATATGTATATAAATACAACTATGTTAAATGCCAATGCAAAAATTTATTTTAATTTGTGACATTTATAATTTATTTGTGTATGACTATATAAAGACACATACATGATATATTGCTTTACTAAATCTGATTGGATTTATAGTATATATTTTATAAAATAAGGGTTAATAAAAAACACGAATGGCCAAGAAAATAATATTGATGCTTAACTTGTACTTTGTGTTTTCAAAACTTGGTCATTAGTTCAATCATTATTATTAGCACCGCGTCTTACTACCCGTTCGGGTTGTACGCACTTACGCTATTATGTAATGGTAGGGTGATGGTGAGATGAAATGGAGGACCTACAGTTTAACGTGGAATCCGAACCACGGTGGAGGCATGGCATTCCCCACATTCACAAGATGTCTTGTCAGAGGTGAAGGAAGGGTTTGGTAATCAGATAAATCTGTGCCGGGACCGAGGATTGAACCCCGGCCGCCAGCACAGAAGTCTGACACCTTACCCCTAGACCGCCAGGTCACCCATTAGTTTAATCAAAAGATAACCTTGAAAAATGTGGAAACTTAAGTGGCTAACCTCCATTTCGACAAGCAGACCATACCTGCTCAAGGTACTAAGCGGTATTTCCACTTCACTGAAAGTGTTTAAAAACCATCGTTTCAGGAAACGGTCACTACTCAATTCATTTGATTCTACTATCAAACTTTGCAATTTATAGTTTCGTTCTTGATTTTCTTTGGCACTTCATTGGGAATCTCAACAAACTACTAAAATTGGGCGATGTCTTTATGGTGTTTTATTTTATGACTAAACGTCCATACGATTATTTCTAATTAAGTGTTATTTGGTGAAAATAAGGCATGTATATTTCATGATGGCTTATAGCAGGGTTTTTTCCTGATTTTTGGTACGTGTACACCCAGGACATAAACAAGATATAGATAGATGTAACCTTGATATTGTTAAACGGTATGTGATTCTCACTAAAAATAAGTACATTATATAATTGATAATAGGTGGTGAAACTTCATTAGTCTTTATCATTAGGCTACTGGAACGAAAATCTGATAAGTAAATGTCCAATTTTTAACCCACAAGCCTTTTGAATAACGAATAGATTCTAAAGAAATTCCTTTTTATTTAGTATATTTTCATGTAATGTATGAAATATTTTATAGCGATTCATACTAAATATCAGTATCAATCAGTTTCGCAGAAAATTAATGCAAAAAAAGCATATACATAGTACGTTGTTCAGATAACGATTAACGAATATTTCTGCCAAACTTCTTTGAAATTGGTCTAAGCATTTGGAAGTAGTCGTGGAGCAAACAGACGTTAAATGCCAAACAGTAGAGTTAAGACAGTATCTTGCTCCACTCGGTCAATAAATAGCATTATTTATTGTCACACAGTTATCTCAGTCGTTGATAGAATACATGCTGATCAAAATGTGTCAAGTTTTATTTCCAGAAAGGGCCAAAAGATAATAACAATAAAACAAAAAATAACTTTTCATAGAAGTTGAATCCCCTAATTACTATTCGGGTCTTAGATGTTGTGATAGTCATAGAAAAATATATATTTATTTAGCTATGCATCTTACTGGTCAGTACATCCGACCGGGATTCTAACCCTGATCTCCCCAACATCAGTAGTCCAGTTTATTTCGAGAGTGACACCTTAGACCATGTGGTCACCTAAGTGGGCTAGAATAAATTTAATACAAACGATTAACTGCTTATACGTACTTTTCTCCCCGGACTATTCATCGTATTACCCCTCAAGGGCAATCCGCGTATTTTACGCTAATAGAGTAAGGATGAGGAAGTATGCAATTAGCTCAATTTCACACACATTTGCAAGAGTGAGAAATTATTATGAAAAGTCACCTAAGTATAACAATTGGGACTCAAACACTGAGTTTCACATCACCGGTGAACCACACATGACGAGACCGACGTCTTTATTAGCGTGCCCACTGATGAAGGCTGTGGAGGTATTAGTTGAAAAAAATTACTATGATTTGATAAGTTGAACTATATATATACCTTGGACGAAGGGGCGTTTTAAGCACCTTCTATAGATTACAAACGAGGTTTTGCAGTCTAAATTTGTTATCTATTACTATACTATGAAGTCTGTCTTTGTGTCATGTGCTAGAAAACTACTTTACCCTTTCCCTCAAACACCATTATCCCCTACCGACTGAGCGGAAATTTTTCTTGGGCCTGACTCAGACGTTTCAATTAACATCTAGGTTTATTAAAATTACTTATAGCGCTTAAACTAAGTCGTCAATCCCAACCAACCAATCCCCGTCCACCTAGAATCCCCATACGTATCTCCGGAGCTGCTGGGGCTAAGGGGTCGCCCTCCGGGTGAGGGGTACCCACGGGTGGAAGAGTTAGAACACCCTCGCTTACCTCACACAACCCAGACGTGTCTACGGAACCACTGGGGAGAAGAGGTTGCCTAAATTTAATAAAACACTGACAGTAACTATCTACCCATAAAAGTTTGTATCCATTGATAAATCAACACATTGATACAGTGATGACCTATCACATCAGGCCACTTTAAGGGTCGATGAATCGCTATTATTTAACTATATTTTAGTTATTATTTTATAAGTTTTTACATCCATCAATGTTTACAGCCTATGGTCCGGGTTAGTTTCTTATCCACGTCATATTTTTTCACTATAGCTGGCTAGGCCTGTCTTAGCTTGATATGCTTTATAATCTAACTTAAAACTAGGACAGGTACAACATCAAGTCACCAGCCATTAATTCATCGCTGTGAAAAGGTAACCCATATTTCACCAACGATACATTATTCAGCCATGTCAAGAATCGATACGGGACCCTTAGCTCAGTAAACAAACAGGCTATTGGTGACCTGGTGGTCTAGGGGTAAGGTGTCAGACTTCTATACTGAGGTCTGGGGCTCAATCCGCGGTCCCGGCACAGATTTATCTTATTGCCAAACCCTTCCTTCACCTCTGACATCTTATGAATGTGAGGAATGCCAGGCTTCTACTGTGGTTCGGATTCCACGTTAAAGTGTAGGTCCTACATTTCATCTCACAATCACCCTGCCATTACACATTAGCGTAAGTGCGTATAACTCGAACGGGTAGTAAGACGTGGTGATAGCAACAACAACAATAACAGACAGGCTACCGGCTAAGCTAAGGTGTTGAATGTTATTTTATAGGTACTGATAGTAATTATCAAAAGTGTAAAATTAATAGCTCATGACCCGACGTATTAATACATGAAAGTAGAGCTATTAAAACTGATTCATTGGCTGAACAGCATGTTGGAATGACCTGCTGATGACGGAACGATCTGGGTTTAAATCCCGGTTGGTTCTCCTGAAGGTAGGTTTTCCATCAATGGTTTCCAACTCTTCCTACACGTCAATGAGGGTTGATTACCTTTGAAATACTTCCTTTGTCATCCCTACCACACTATAGTAATTATTATATATTACACGTAGATCCTGAATAAGTAATATGACATGGGGATGAAAAAAAATTAACCTTGTCTAGCTGCCATACTTGTTGATTCGTAAGAAAATTGGGGTTTACACTAGAAGTATTTCCTTGATGGAGGGCACGATGACCCTATTATATTAACTATTCCACTGAATTGAGCATAAACTTAGATTTTAGGAATATGTAAAATAAATACTTGGAGAGCTTTGAAATGTGTTGCTGTAGAAGACTTGAGTAGATCAGGTGGACAAACAGAAGAAATCCCAAGAAGAGTGTATGAGAAGAGAACCATTTTGGATGTGATTCTTCGGTACGAAGCAAACTGGATCGGACACATCCTTAGGAGGAACTTTCTTCTGCACGACGTCATAGAAAGAAAGGTTGAGGGAATTAGGATATTCGGAAGGAGGAGGTTTCAAGTATTGGATGGCTTGAATGAAAGAAGAAAATTCTGGGCGCTGAAGGAGGAGGCAGAGGACAGGGCGCATTGGAGGTCTAAGTTCAGTGACAAAAGAAGTAGGCCTGTCTTAAGACAGAATACCTAATAACAATAATAATAATACCACTATGTAATAATGTTAGGTAAGAATGCCACCTTAGAGGGTAAATGTAGGGTACATCACCGAGACATATTAAAAAAGAAATAACTTCGAGGTTCAATCGATACGGAAGAATACTTGCAGTTCGTGAAGCCTGACATCCTTAACCTTGAAAATGACGCAGGAATCACTTTTTCCTTCTAAAAGGTTTTCAGTTACGCTCTCTTAAAGGTGACAGTCAACCCACTGTATCGACTACTCATTATACTAATTAGCTGAGTTGTAATAGCCTACTCCCCCACGGCCCGTACCTACCTCTACTTGGTTTCACATGACCTTGGAAAATTCTTCATGGACGAAGAGAAACCGTCATGGGGTTGATCTAGACGTCGTTCTGCCCGATCAGAAATCATTGGACATGAAGGTTTCAAAGAGGGATAGGAAATAAAACAAGTTATAAAAATGGTCTGGTCATTATTATGTATTGGCAATGAACGTGGGTAAGATTGGAAGGAGAAATTAAATTAATTATGAAATAAAAATAAATATTGATCTAGCCTTTCTTAAACAAATAGTTTTTTATTAATCTCACAACAGAACATTTTAAGATAATTGAGGGTTATTTTAGTAATTATTCTTAAACTACAGAAAAGGTATTTCAATTACGAAACACCGGGGATGACGTAATGATACTTAATGTAGGTCGCACCCTTAACGTGAGATGAAATGGCAAGTGATTTAAGGTGCGTATGAAGGGAACGGGAGAAAAGATTAGTCTTTTTTTGCAGTTTTTATATAAAACTTTTTGGTCAAAATAACTTTAATATAGCTTCAATACAAATATAGAGTTTAATTTTCTTTACATGGGGATCTCAACATTTCTTGAATATCTGTAACTTAATGACCACTTTTCCTGTTCATTTAAAAAGTTTATCAGCTAATGTCGTAATGCTCATGATATATATTCAAGAACTGTTGGTTGGATGGTTATAGTTATAGGATGTGTACCCACATTTGTTTGGAGGGAGAGGGAGAAACCATTTTGGAAAAAACTAATTATACCTGACTGAGACTCGAAACTCAATCTCCTCGTCATCGACAGTAAAGTATACTGCGAAAGTAGCGCGTTAGACCTGACGGCCACCGAAGCTGGTAAGGAAGTTGTTGATAGGACATGTTGGATGATCCAATTTGGACAAGGCAACGGAACTATGGAGATACAGAACACATATAAATATGATAAATCTAACGGTAAATTACATTGATTCGCTCTCTTCTGACGGGATGTTGGTGGTGTGAGTTTGCGACACTTGTCTGTTCTCTCACTAGTGGCAATTATTGCAACCTCCCCGCCCACTTTGGGCAGCTCGCCAGTCTCCTCTTGCATTTTCTCGTCGAGTCTTGCCCAAGGGTGACAGCTCCCACGAGCAGCCCTCCAGGAAAATATTCTACCTTGACTTGATGGATGCCGTGGGTGTGTAACTTGACCTTGAAGATCTATCACCACGCTGACCACACCTCCTTGCTTGATTCTTAATGGAATTTCCGGTCCTGCAATGATTGATGTGCCCAGATAGAAAATGTATCATGACCTTGATTTTCTCACATTTGTAGCCCCTTTTAGAAACTAAAACATATTGTGCGGCAAACTTTAAAAACACAAAGATATATTATTAATATTTTATAGGAATTGAAAATATCTTTCAAAAGTGACACGCACACACACACACACACACACACATATATATAAATATATATATATGACAGAGAGGGAGGATATAAATGCTCCGCATTCCCCCACCATCCACCTCCAAGGCCGCAAAAATTTTAATAAAAATGTAAAACATACTAATTAGAACTATATAGACATTTCTGCGGTCGCGTGCTCTAAGGCGTAACTCTAATAATAGGCTGGATTTTAGAATATTAGGGTATTGGAGCTATAGTCCCAACCGGGTGTTCTGAGGGCGTTATTTTGTTTACTATATGGTGTCCCACTCTCTCTTCACGCAAACCAGGGTACATTTCCTCTAAATTATAACTTCCTACAACCTACCCCATTAATGTATTCAAATGGTTATAAGACAAGCAAAGATTTAAAAAAATCATAAACCAAATATTCGCTAAGGATTTCATAAATATTTCACTAATCAACCAGATTAAAATTAAACTCTTCAAATGCCAGATCTGATTTCTTCCTTTTCATAAATCATTCCCACACATGCATATTTTGACTAATTGATGGCTCAAATATTTTACTGTACGTGAACCGATCCTGATGCTGATGAATTATAATCTGGTGATTATTAACTGTCGACAATTAAATATAATCACCGATAATCATGCCAAGTATGTATAAATGCATGTATGTAGGTGTGTACGTGTTTATGTATGTATGTTTGTATGTATGAACAGTTTATGTATGTATGTTTGTGTGTATGTATGTATGTATGTATGTATGTATGTATGTATGTATGTATTTATGTATGTATGTATGTATGTATGTATGTATGTTTGTGTGTATGTATGTGTGTATGTATGTATGTTTGTGTGTGTAGGTATGTATGTTTGTGTGTGTATGTATGTATGTTTGTTTGTGTGTATGTATGTATGTTTGTTTGTGTGTATGTATGTATGTTTGTTTGTGTGTATGTATGTATGTTTGTTTGTATGTATGTATGTATGTATGTATGTATGTATGTATGTATGTATGTATGTATGTATGTGTGTATGTATGTTTGTGTGTATGTATATTTGTGTGTATGTATGTTTGTGTGGATGTATGTTTGTGTGTATGTATGTATTTTTGTTTGTTTGTATGTATGTATGTATGTTTGTTTGTGTGTATGTATGTATGTTTGTTTGTGTGTATGTATGTATGTATGTTTGTGTGTATGTATGTTTGTTTGTGTGTATGTATGTATGTCTATGTATGTATGTATGTATGTATGTATGTCTATGTATGTGTGTATGTACGTTGACTAAGTAATTATTGAATATACAACATCTTACAACACAGTGCAACACAACATAACACAACACAAATTTGCTCTATGTTGTAGAGTAGAAAAACAGCTTTAAGAATCACTCTTGAAATTGACTAGATGGCTGATAATGGGGAGATCGTGGTTCGATTCCGGTTGGGTGTACTCAGGGTGTTTTTCCCTTAATGGTTTTACACTCTTCCCCGCATGCAAATTCCGTTACCCTTCCTCTAAAACGAACGGGCAGTGAGACGCACTGATAAAAACAAGTGTTCAAAATGAGTATCTTAGGAGTATATTTTTACATGATATATAAAAATATATTGTCACTTTTCCAACAATAAATAAATGGTACGGAACTCCACACGGACTTTCTCGATCTATTGTTTAAAAGTGGAGATATTTAACCAAAACTCGTAATATATGTGAAACGAAATAATATACACTAGCAAACCCAAGCAAAAATTGCACTATACTTATGTGCAACTTTTATTTTTAGTCCAAGTTTTAAATTGTATAATTTAATTTTTAAAGAATTAATATCCTCATTTTTATGTTTGGTCTGATAAAAAAGACCAATATTAGGTCCAAAAGGGTCAACACTTCGTATTCAAATTTCAGCTTCCGGTTAAAATTTTCGACATTCTACTAGGTGTTGCAAATCTTCATGCTATCGCATTGCTGTTAAATTCCTAATTTATAAATTTTGACCAATAAAACAAAATACTGTTTAATCTAAAATGGAGATAGATCATTGCTGTGCAAACATTTCTCCTAAGAGGTCAATATAAACTTGTTGAGAGACTTACTTATATTTAATTACTCTATGGCATTGGGAATTATTACGTTAAAACTTAAGAAGTATATCTTTACAACTAAAGCTCACAAAGTTGTTTTAATATATTTGCCAGTATCTAAGAAGCTGTAGGTTTTATAAAAAATATTATTTGATTTAAAAGTTTTTTATTTTTAATAGTATTACCATTTTGGAATTAATATTTATTTAGTATCTCAAATAGTTGCGGAGATACGGAGGGTTCTGCTTCTGTAAATAACCCTAAATGTAATTTTCATGGAAAAATGAAAATAACCAATTTATTTATAATCTTAATCAACGCCTAGATAAATTTTTAATCAAAATCATTAGAGCCGATTTCGAGAAAATCGATTTTTTCTCTTTTCGCCCTTTATTAAACTACACTTAATTTTAATTTTAAACAGAAACACAGACAGTCGGCATTGCAAAGACCACATTTTAGGTTTTGGGGGGGTCATGTGACGTTGACATCTATCAACACTTCAGGTTGGATTTTTTTTACGGTCGCAATACTTTACCTTTTGTGTCCGAAAAGTTAAAAAATATAAATATTTGCGTATAGCTTGAGAGTTATTTGTTTTATAAAAATATGCTTCAAATAAAATATTTGTATTATAAATAGACCTACATATTTGTAACGATGAGTAATTTTATATTTTAAGAGATACTATAAAAAAAAAGTTAGTTAACGCATCAAACCTAAGCCGTTAAAGTCATTTCACCAAAATATTGAGAATAGCCATTTTGTTTAGAATATTTAAAAATGTTTAGAAATGAAATTTAATCAAAATCGATAGAGCCGATTTTCAGAAAATAGACTTTTTCTCTTTTTGCTCTCATGTAAACTACCCTTAACTTTAGGGTTGGATATCCAATTCCATAAACCCTTCAGGGAAACCCTATGAAAGCCCTATATACCAAGTTTTAGCCTGATCGGTAAAATGGTTTAAACTCTAGCTGGAGGTACAAGCAGATAGACAGACAGACAGACGGAAATTCAAAAACAAATTTTTCTGTTTCGAGGGGTCATGAAACGTCGACATTCATCAAAATATCGAGTTCAATTTTTTTGACGATCACAATACTTTCTCTACCTGTAAGATAGCGGGAAAGTAAAAAGTGAAGCAAGCTTAGTGATGAATATTTTTTTTAGCTGGAAATTTAAAATAAAACAACTTTCTTTCACAGTTTTTAACAGTGTCTGAAGAGTATTTCATATAATTATAAAAACTCCTTTTTTCCGAAAGGGTTGCTTACCGATGACCTGTTTTTTTACATTTGATTCCTAATTACAATATACTTTTTGAGAAATTATATATGAATATATTGTACCGATTATTTTAAACGGAGCTGTACAATAATGCTGAACTGACTGACTTAATGGGCCCACTCTAAATAGTAATCGCAAGTAGTTTCACGACCTTGGATTTGTCGACATTCGACTGTGATTATTTATTCCAAGTCGAGGATGGTTTCATGTGATTACATCATGACAACCAACTGCTGACGTAATACTCAACGAATGTCACTATTAGTGTCACTTTTGAAAAAAAAGATTGGTTGAAAACTAAAATAGCGTTAAATTTATATTAGACAACAGAAGACCGTAGAAATTGTGCTTGAATTGAAAAAACTCCATGTCGCAAGTCTGCGATTGAGCTATACTGACCGAGAGGCCACCATTAGTGCTAACTTCTGTAGTTAGAGGGTGTCATTTGGGCAGCACAGGAAACCCTCCGGTAATTAATATCGGTTATTTAGACCGGAATAGTTACCTTTTTATTTAAGTAGCTCCTCGTGTGTCCTCACGAGACGGAGTTGACCCCGTTCCGCTCCCACTTATTTACAGAAAATCTAGAAACAATGAGGATCGAACCCGAGACCTATGAAGCTATAGCCAGGATCTCTGACCACCAAACTACAGAGAAGTTCTATAAATAGTACTATGGTATGATTTATTTATAAGAATTTAAATAATGCCAGAATCAAAGATTATAATTATTATTAAATCGCGTATTGATGGTAATGTAGACTAAATGTCAGGCTGATAGAGTATGTTGTATCCGGTAACGGCGAGGTTTGTGTTCGAATCCCTCCTTTGTGTACCCAAAGAAGCCATATTTCACGAATATGTTTGATGTGGTTATGTATTTATCTAAAGTTAATTTACATCACATGTTTGAACACGAGGTTTATTTAACTTTTTTGAACCAAGTATGAGGAAGGTAGTTAAAGAAATTCCACCAACATTAGTGATAAATTAAATAAGAAAACCAGCCCTTATTGCATCAGGTCGAGATTCGGCCATAACACAATAGGTAGTGGGAAGTTATAACAAAAACCTGTCGTTCAGTGGTCTAAGGATTTATTTGCAAAATAGAATAAATTATTTTCTGGTGATGAGGACGTTTAGATTTGAATCCCAACTGGTGCACTAGGCGAAGGTTTTCTTTTCAACGCGCAAGCTATGTATTATTATTATTATTATTATTATTATTATTATTAGCACCGCGTCTTACTACCCGTTCGGGCTATACGCACTTGCGCTAATGTGTATTGAAGGAAGGGTTTGGTAATCAGATAAATTTATGCCGGGACCGAGGATTGAACCCCGGCCACCAGCATAGAAGTCTGACACCTTACACCTAGACCGCCAGGTCACCAAGTTATGTAGTAGTAACTCGCTTAGCTTTTTGGGGGCTCTGCTCCCAAACCCCAAGTGAGTTTTCTTTTTAAGTTGATGTAAACTAATGTAATTCCAGAGCTGTTTTTTTTTATAGGTCTTAGCGTTTAGCCACAAGAGACATCCAAAGAAAGGTCCGCACTGACTTTAAAGTTCTCCACCATTTTGAATTTTTTTTCGGGGTTTGAAAATTAAAAATTTGGGAATTTTGCCGTCGGTCCCAAGCTAGAGCTAAGTTTGCCAAATTTAAAGTTTCTGGCTCATCTGGAAGTGGGTAAACATTAAGGTAAGTGAGTCATCCATGTGACTTTTGAGTAGTATGATATTGTCCGTTTGTACTACATTATTCGTAGTCCAGTAGTGGAAAGGTTAGCCATTATTAAAGTTCCGTTGCCCACGGTATGCCCAAATTTACTATTAATACGTCCTTTATGCAGAGATTATTTCCATGTCCCGACGATCTGTTGTAATGGTGATAATGAGTATGAGGGTGTGGAACCAGAGAAAACACTTGTATCTAACTTTAGCTTAGTTAACCATACTTTGGTGATAATTGGGATAGTAGTGAGCTGAAAATACGGATTCACCCTAAAAAAAATTGTTAAAACAGTTCTCTCAACTGTTTTTTGTAGCATCAGGTAAGCTGAAAAACATACTAAAAGTTTACCAAAGTTTTACCGCTGTAAAGGCCTTATTTTCAAGATGGCGTCCAAGATGGTCATCAAATACCAAACTCCTACAGTTCTCATCCTAGAAAAGTAAAGTTGTGTCTACCCCTATGTTTTAGGGTCGTAAGAATAACTTTTAGTGGGTTTAAAATAACTTTGCAGCAATACGCACTTATACACAGCCAATTTTCATTTACTTAGTCGGATTAAAAGGTATATTATTTTTTTCTATTTTTTATTTTTAGTATAATTATTTTTCAACAGAATTTCCTCTTTTCAGTAATATATAAAATAACGTAAAAAAATATTTTTTTAATAGCCTGCACCCACGTTTAGGCTAGTTCCACACGCTGACCAGTGCCAAAATTCTATTCTTACTTCATATAGTACAGAAACGTATTTTGTACTAGAATGTTACTTTTACAATTGGCTAACCTGTCTGTTTATTTACCAGCAATTTCGTCTGTGTTTCTTTTTATTTGGTCTGCTTATCTTCTATTGGTTATGTTTACTGTGTTAATTGACACAGTGTGACAATGCATTCATTTTTTTAAATCTTATTTATCTATGGGTTTTTCTCAGGATTGAACATGAGTGATAACATCGCAAACCACGAAACCTGCCCTATATGCAATGAAGATTTAAGTTGTGCTTCAGACATTGTACAAGTTCGTCAGAAGGGAGCTGAAGGAAGAAGCAAAGCCGGTTTGGAAAGAGAAGATGAGTTGTTCGTTTCAGCAGGAGAAAAAGTACACTCAAAATGCAGACAGTGGCACATAAATCCGAAAGACAATAAAAGCAAAAAAGGGACAAAAAACCAAAGAGAAGTGCCAGGGTATCAGAAGTTCCTTTCAACAGTCAAACAGATTTTCTCATCTGCGGTATTACAGTTTTACCATTAAGTGCTGGTGTAAGTTATGTGAAGACATACATATTTGGGAACACTATTATTGAGTGTTGTAATATCTATTTAGATGAATGGGCGAGTACGATGAAAGGAAGAATATAATATTATGGATATGACCTGCATGCCACTGACTGTGTTTACCATCACTCTTATAGCAGTAATTTTTGTTCTGGGCTTCGCAAGCCACTACAGTTTCAGAATTAACAAGAGGCGAAGTGCAGTAATCCTGGCCGACCCAAAAACGAAGACCAAGCGCAAGCATTCTTGAAATCTACTCTCAACTAGAAAATAATGATGATTAACAACTGACAATTTCACACCTACAAGACAAAATGAAGGTATTTATGTAAAGAGAAAATTCACAACCATTTGGAATGAGTTACATCAAAGAAAAGATAAAACAGTAGTATGACAAAAATATTTATTTTGCTGAAGGAGAAGATCTCCATGATATTGTGAAGATGAGGGAAAATACATCAAATATTCCCAGATATTTCTTCAGTACTCTTGCAGAGGATGAATAATCATAGAAAAATTCTATAAGTGAAAGAGCAGCCCGTCTTATTAAAAGTTATATAAAGTTCACCAACCCATCTCTTGCAGATCAGTATCCAAGGGAAAAATTTCTGAAGCTATAATCTACACTTTATTTCGTACCTGATTCCCAGCGGATATTGTTAAATGGTATTTTGTAGGTAAAAATATAAATTGTAAGGTGGCAGGAATAGGTCACGCAAATATTCAGGCAGCCTGACCACACGCTGTTGTTACTACCTGACAACTTGGCCTTGCAGTGCAGGTCCAGCACTTATATCGATCACAATTCCTTGTGGATACGCTGCATTCTCTGGTATTTAGTTCTTCCTATAAATAAGTTCTAATTTTTGAAGAAAAAAAAACGCAGCTGATTCACTTACTCCAGATGTGTTATGTTAACAGCTGATATCAATATGCCACACATGGCACTTCTTTTCGCTGCGGACAATTCTGACCACAATTTCCTTACAGTTGATGTCAGAGGGACCTTCCACGGGATGGGGATCAGAGCTGCTCTCACAACAAGACAAAATACGGGTCGGGTCATTCCGAGGATAAACGTAACTAATCAGGACTTGACAGTGAAGGGTAAAATTCCAATAATAGAATATTGCTTTGTGAAACATGTTCATGGCACTGTTGTCTATAAAGATCTCCAACCACTTGGTAATTGTAATAATACGATTGATGTACTGTGGGATCTCTCACTAAACTTCAAACAAGAAATCCCTGGGTGTCAAGGAATGATGCACATTATTCACAAAGGATTACAACATCCAGGTCAATCATCGATTGTTTTCTTACCTATGATAGACTTGTACTATGGGGAAAGTTATGGCATTTTGTCTACACTGGACTTCATTTGTAATCTCGCTATGAACCACAATGCTCCATCTATTGTTACGTTTGACCAACCTTTATATTGACAATCTGCAGAAATCATTACATATGAACCTCAGGGTAGCCATTTAAAAAGCATCATATTGATGCTGGGATGTTTTCACACAATTATGGGCTTGCTCGGTGCAATCAGCACACTGATGGAAAGGACAGGACTTCGGAACATCATGGAAGTTGTCTATGGTGAAAACATTGTCCATCACATGATGGCTGGGAAATCAGTACAGAAAGCTTTTCGTGGACATCTCTTGATACACAGATTTCTCAATCACCTAACTGTCTCAGATATAGGCCTACATGAGAATAGCACACAATATGTGTCACTAGTGAATGAAGTAGAAAAAATTATATTCATCACTGATATTGAAACAGATCACGGTCGAACGTGCAATAGATTCAGATACACTGATCGAAATAAATAAATGTATTGACACAAAAAAAAGGTAGAACATTTGGCCACAGGTAAAAAACGAGTATGCTTTGGACAAATTATCAGATAATTTTGCAGGTTGCCCGATCACTCATCAAATCAGATCGTACAGGGTCTTGGATTATGCAATTGCAAGCGGTGTCAGACTGTTTGCCAATATTTGCTGCTGCTGGACACTACAACTAGGTACCTGAAATCTGCGTATTTCTTGTATACACTGACTGAGGGTGGTGCAGATTATCTTAAGGGGGAAGAAGGTTTGACGCACTTTTAGACAAATGAGTTTACGTGAGGTGGCACAGCTTTGACTGAACCGTTAAGGCAGATTAGTTTAATAAAGTGTAAGCAAGAAAGATATAATTACATACGTTTTAAATAGTTTTTAATTCAAACAGTCCATTGTCATTTAAGATAACTGTATTCAGTTATCATAGTCGTATACTTTCCGATAAATAGGAATAGAAATAAGTACCTTGATGACAAGGAACTAACAGACGTAAAATATAACATATGGTTTAGTTTACTGACTCTGTAAATTATGGTTCCCACTCATTAGTCCACGAAGGAGCGTCTGCCTCAAAAAGGCGGAAGTCAAAAATAACCTAATAAAATTAATTAGAGGTTAAGCCACAATACATATATACAATCCAGTCGAGCTAATCCTAGTCTTGGATCTAATAGATCTATACATCGCTTGCCATAGAAAAAGAACAACAGTTATGGTGCCATTGCATGCTCATACGCAGAATTTACCATAAGACATTATAAAAAATCAACTGCTGTTTTTGATGGTTACGAAGCTGGTCCTTCCATCAAGGATGATACGCATCCGTGACGTAGGCAAATCACCCAATCTAACATCAGCTTCAATGTAACAACAGAGTTCAAGGGAAGAAAAGATGATTTCCTCTCTATACCTTGCAACAAACAGGCATTTATTCATATGGTGAAAGAACAAAATCGGAAAAGGTGCTGCAGTGTTATCAATGCATCAGAAGATGCAGATGTGGACATAATCAATGCAGCTGTCAAGTCATCAGAACACCATCTAACGACGTTGTTGGGGGAGGATACAGATTTACTCATCCTTCTCCTCTATCATGCACAACTAAATAATAGAGGCCTATATTTTCGTTTGGACAAGTCCACACTTCGTGTGTCGTATGTTGTAGGTAACATCGGTAAAATGAAACGAGTTTTGGGTAGAAATGTGTGTTCGCAACTGTCGGCTGGCCCCACTCCAGCTGTTTGGAGGACAGATCAGATGGGCGAACAGTGTTAAGTACCTGGGACTTACACTGGACACCAAACTGACCTGGTTACTACGCTGTACTGAGAGACTTAAAAAGGTGAGGCAAAGTTTGGGAATTCTAGGCCCACTGCTTAACAGGCGTAAGGCCCTGTCTAAAAGAAATGGTCTGACACTGTACAAGCAGTTTCTAAGACCAATCGTCGACTATGCATGTCTTGCTTGAGGCCACCAGTCTTAGGATCATTGTGGATGCCCCTTGGTACGTTTGGAATGTCACTCTGCATCGTGACCTGGAGATGCCTACCATCAAGGAACATTTCAGGAAGTTGGCGCAGTCCTTCCACGACAGACTTCCCAGTGCCACCAATCATCTTATCCAGGGGCTTGGGAATTACGTCATTGACCCAGACGGTACCACCGACGTCTCAAAGCCCTGCTTGGATAATCGAGAATGGTCAAACAGTTGATTGGGAGGCTCTCGCCCAGCCCCTCATAGAGCAATATATCCGCACGTAACTTTATTAATCCTTATTCGGTCTCCCAATATACTTTCACCCTCTAATATTATTAATAATAATATGTCTTTTCTTTGTTTCAGAAACTTCGCTAAATGCGGGAATCCGTTTGTTTTAGTATTAAAAACCCCACGTTGTGATCAATTGGTTGGTACAGGTTGGAATTTGTTCTCGTGCTCCCCTTCAGGGTGCATCAGAGCATGTTATTATGCATCAGCGTCTGTAAGAACTATTTTCCTATTGGCTCGCTTGGTGGCCACTGTCTTTCCCGTTCTCACGCGTCAGTGAGAACTCCCATTTCCTTACATCGGACAAGGCCAGGCAGCAGTGAAGGGTGTTTAACATGGTGGTTCCTCACTCAGAGGACAGGCGTTTATGACAGGACTCCGAGAGAGAAGAACCTGTTTCACCTTGCACAGCTGGACCAACCATTAGAACGAACGACAATACGAAGATGAAGACTTTCTAAAGAGCAATATAGAAAGCCCGTTTTAATGTCCGAGAACCCCAAGACACAACTGATTTCAAGACAGTCGTGTCGGTGGCTTCTCAATAGTGCTGATCCTAACGGTGCCAGCCACCTATAAGGAGCCGTAAATCATCACTGGTTACATAAAAATACATTGTAGTTTAAGACCGTTTAGAGGGATACACATCACAACATGCTCCAACAGAAAGAACACCCACTCTTCCTAACATCGCGCGCCACTAGCCAGCCCTTTTAAGGGCCGAGCGAAATGGCCACAGCCATACAAAATACAAAAACAAGCATTAGCAAAACAAAAAGATAGCATGAGCATATTCAAAACAATCAACTACTGATTATACTGAGATGGAAACTGACATGGACTAACAAGGGACATTTACAATAGCCTCCAAACTCACCAGGAAACGTAAATTTAAAACAGAACAAAAACAAAACGCAAAAAAAGACTTACAACATTAAACAAGTTTGACGTCCTGAAAAGGGCAAACAATGAAAATGAAGTCTTTACGACTAACGACACCCAATCCACCAATAATGACTCACCAGGAGAGGCACCCAAACAGTGACCACCAATAGTGACGAAAGGATCTCAATTCTATATGAACATCACTAAGTACGCCAAGGAAATAGGAAACCATACCAATGTGTATTTCTTAAAGGATGGACTTAAAAGTCACACAACCACCAAAAATAACTTAGACCTAATGCAGAAATTGCTTAAAGACCTGAAACAGGAGTACCGCACACACGCACTACCAAGAGACAGGCCAATCCACGTGATCATCAAAGGGCTACCCCCTAACATGATCACAGAGGATCTCAAACAAGAACTGCTGGTGCTAGGTTACCCCATAGCATATGTAAGACAGTTCACGACAGTAACAACGGCAACAGGCAGCACCCAGACAGTCATATTGTTACCAGCATTCCAGGCGACACTAGCCATGGACAATCAAAACTCAGACATATACGCGCTCAAATTCATCAACAAGACTAGAGTTCGAGTTGAGTACTACATCGCCCCCCTCAACAAAATAGCACAATGTCACAAATGACAGAGTTTCGGTTACACACGAAACAACTGCCAAAACAGCACGAGATGTAAGACTCAAATTGCAAAAACTATTATATCTGTTTTAGTGAGGATTTACTCACATCTAGATTTCATATTATAAAAATTTAGAAATGACATCTGGATACGGGTCCGATTCCAGTGTCCAGATGACATTTTTAAATTTTCAGAATATAATTCAGGATGTGTCTAACGCCTATCAGCGCACGACACCAAAGACTGACAAAAAAAAACATCACCCCAGCATAATGTGTTAATTTTAGAGGAGATCACTCCACCAACTTCAATAAATGCCCCGTGTACAGAAAGCTTATGGACGAAAAAGTTCAACACATACTGCAAAGCAGGAAGCCCTTACTCAACCAAGACGAATCCTCCCATCTCCACCAATCACAGGCAGGGATTTTCCTTCATTTCCCCAATGACCCAAGACAATTGCCACATTGCGCCACTCTGAGGTCGCCTCCACGAGCCGTGTAGATGCGGCAAGAATTCACTGGCAATACAGCCAGGCTGTGCGACAGTCAACTAGGCCCCCACAACAAGCCACCTAAGAAAAAACCTCGATAGCCTCCGACATCATGGAGTTGTTTAATTTTTCAAAGAGTTAAATATAATAGAACTAATAAATCACTTCCAACCATACCTTACACAGCTAAGGCAAGCAAAAGGCACTTAAGACAAATAAATTATAGTCATTGAAGATCTGACTGAATATTTCACCATGGAATGAAGGACAAAAGGACGACATTGACTAAGGACATACTGTGCGTTTTTTAGTGTAAAGCGAATGGAATACTCCGGTAAGCAAAATAATTAGAAAATGTATTTAACACTTATGCAATAGATATAGTTCTAATAAATAAAACTCATTTAAATCCAACGAAGAATATTTATTTTTACGGCTGCAAAATTTACAGGTCAGATAGAATAAATAGACCCGGAGGGTCGAGACAGCTGTCTTCATTAAAAGAAACCTCCCACACTATAAACACCATTTGAAGGACTTATTAAAACTAGAGGCTACAGCAGTTAAGGTCAACACCAAGCAGGGGAGTATTCTATTCGTGGTGATATACAAACCACCGTAAGCGACGTTAGAGACACAAGACTTGGACGAACTTACGCAGACAGGAAAAATAGTACTTTCAGGAGACCTGAACTCAAAACATAAGAACTGGAACAGTAGAACAACGACTGCGAGTGGCCGCACACTTAACGAACACGCAGACATCAATGAAAACCTAGTGATCGCACCAAATGAACCTACATTTTAACCTTTAAATTTCCTACAAAACCCGACATAATAAATGTAGTTCCAACAGACATAGGAATCATAATAGAAGACCTCACAGCACTACACGAATTAGATTAAGACCACAACCCAATATTTTGCAAGATAAAGATTACCGCAGATATTGAGATTAAAGGGCTCACCAACGACAAAATAATATGTAATTGGGTCATGTTCAATACAACACTGGAATACAGACTTCTGGAAGTACGACACATTCAAAACATGGATGAAGCAGAAGCATCGTTTCACTTGTTCACGCCAACTATACTAAAAGCCTACAAACAGAGCACAGTGAGGGAACCAATCCCACAGGACCTCAGAAAAAATAACCCGCAACTTGATTCCTCATAGCTCAAAAACGGGATACAAGGCGAGACTGTCAGACCTTCGGAACACCCCAACACAGAGCAGCCTACAATATATCAAAAACACAGGTTAAAAGAACAGTCAAAATCATCAGGTTAGACCAATAGAACACCTACGTCACAGAGGCAGCCACTGACACGAACACAGCATTGAAAATCACAAAACAACTAAGAGGCGATAAAAAAAATTCAAAACAGTACCAGCTATCCACGGTGAAAATGTTGTGGCCTATAAAAGCGCGGAGAAAGCGGAGGCCATAGCCACGACACTGGAAAAGCAGTTCACACCCAACCCAAAACCACAAAATTTAAGTTTCAACAGGGAAGCCACCACATCAGGGAGGTTGTTGTTCAAACCAAATGACACAATGGCAGACGACATCACACTTGAAGAACTTACATCAATTATACAGGAACTTCCCAGGGAAAAGTTCCAGGATGACAACATTACAAACGAGGTAGTACAACACTTACCACTCATGGCAGTGTGGGCACTATTGACAATACTCAACACAATACTTTACCATTGTCAATATCCGGACCACTGGGAGCAGGCGTAAGTGTTAGCAATAGGTAAGGAACCGATGTTTACTCAAAACAGAAGGCCTATTAGTCTCCTCCCCACACTAAGAAAATTATTTGAAAAAATAATTCTTAGAAGACTCAAACACAGTAACTTAAAAATTAAAAGTCATCCCAGAACTTAAATTCGGCTTCACAAACAAGCAAACTACCACCCGTCCATTAGTCAATCTAATAGAAAGTGCTACTCTGGCTTTCGAAGAAAGACAATACCTGACCACTATATTTCTAGATATTATAAAGAAGGCTTTCGACAAATTATGCCACATTGGCTTATTTCATAAATTAATTCAACTAGGCTTCCTTTCTTGGTTCATACACACAGTCACCAGCTTACTAAATCTTAGAACATTGAAGGCAATAATGTAGGGTAATATGTCCACAACACATCCAATAAAGGCTGGAGTCTCCCAAGGTTCCACTCTAGTACTACACCTTTATAACATTTACATATCAGACATACCGTCAAACACAAGAGTCAAAGCTAGACAGTTTGCAGACGACACACTGATCTACGCACAGATAAAAGTTTAACATGGAGAAAGCATATGGAACAAATAAACAAATAAAGCGTTAGGCTGATTCGTGCAACTATACCCACTATTAAAAGGTAACCAATTAACGGAGCACACAAAACTAATTTCATTCAGCCAATCATCCTAGACAACTGCATAATATAGAGCTACGAAGCAGCGCACTTATTCCAAATGTAGCAAATGACCTTAAACAAAATTCTGATAACGATCACCGGGACAAACTATTACACCATAACAGTCTACTTACACACAGTGATAAAGAGCAGGAAACTGAAGGAAATATACAAAGATAGAATCGAGAAGCTCGACGAACAAACTGACATACACACAAATACAATCACAAGATATCTATGACGTTACGGCCCAGATGATCACAGAAAACACCAAAGGCCCAGACTGGCATGGCGACAAAAAATACATTAAAAAACAAAAAATTTACTCAAAAGATATAAAACATAAAATCCTAGAAAGGAAAATTCTTTTCTAAAGAAGATATATATATATATATATATATATATATATATATATATATTTTCTAAAGAAGATATATATATATATATGGCAATACGAAATTATAATAAAAATATTAATAATAAAAAAGTTACTATGCCAGAAGCAAGGTGGACGTGGACTGCCTTCTTAATTCCACCCTTCCAAATCCCAGAAATCCCACCTTACTCAAAACTCCCATCATACACAAGTCATATCACACCATTAACAACCTTTGTCCCCACCTGTTATTTGCGCCAAGTCACGAGCTAGCTGTAACTGTAGCTATGGGGGAAAGGGTTAACCCATCAGTTCCAAATCCTAAGAAAAGAAAATCCTACCAAACCACATTCCCATCCTTATGGAAATAAAATCCTACACCGTCCGAGAATCCCATCAATCACGTTACGCCATCACCCACAAAGCGATCATTCCTAATATACTTACTTACCTTATCCCCCCTAAAAAAAATCCTTCCAAACATCTGAGACGCAGTGAAATCACTCGTAATAACAACTATTACAATCACAGGGAACCAATTTATATTATTGTAATTTATTAAAACATCATTTAAAGGTTGTACTAATGTATTGTTTCACCCTTATACCATGAGGATAAGAGCTAGCGACTGCTGCCCGTAGCTCACAAACCAAAATCAGTGATATGTTCCTTTACAGGCCAAACGACTCTAATATCACTGGCAGGTTCGGAACAGACAACAACCGTAAAGCCAGGCAAAAGTGTAGAGTATCTAACACGTTGTTCCTCACTCAGAGGGAAGTCAGTAAGTAGCTACTCAACCTGGGTGTGCCATCTATTTGAAGGAGCAAAAATAAAATGTCAAAAATCTGAAAAATCTGAAAAAGCATTATTGTCTAATATACTCTCACTCCTTTACCTCCCACTGTGACTCACGTTGCTGGGACCGTCACCCTACCTCCCATCACAACTCACGTTGCCGGGACCATCACCCTACCTCCCCACCACTACTCATGTTGCTGGGACCATCCCCCTACCTCCCCACCACTACTCCCGTTGCTGGGACCATCCCCCTACATCCCCACCGCTACTCACGTTGCTGGGACCATCCTCCTACCTCCCCGCCAAAACTCACGTTGCCAGGACTTCCTCATGTTCCACCGCAACTCACGTTGCCAGAACATCTTTCTGTCCCACCACGACTAAAATGTCTGAGACTTTCTCATGTTCCACCATGACTAACGTTGCCAGGACTTCCTCGTGTTCCACCGCGACTAACGTTGCCGGGACATCCTTCTGTCCCACCGCGACTAACGTTGCCAGGACACTCTCGCCAACATTTTTCCTACCCCCACACACACGTGTCTGAACACAAAGTCGCCCAGAAACGAGACTTCGTTGATTCATCAACCAGTTACCCCCGAAGCCACAAACTAGGAATAGCATACATTAACAAATCATGACGTGGATCGGAAAGGACAAGGACATGAACGTGGTCAATTGGGGGTGGAAGCTATTGGACAATCAGTATGTACCAGTTATGACTAATAAACCTTTTGCGCCAGAAAGTCTTCATTATATGGTCCATTGTAATTGCACAACTGCCTGTCGAACAAAATGGTGCAGTTTCCCTATATCTGTACCACCATGCACGTCTGCTGGTGAACCATTCCAAACAAAAAATTGTGAAAATAATTTCAATGAATCTGTCTGGGAAGAAGAGTGTGACAATGACTATATATAAATACGTAAACATTAATAATCTTGTTAATTTTTGGAAAACTAAGGACAAATAAAATATTTTTTATAATTTAGATGTGATAAATGTATTCTAAAACTCTAAAAACATAAAGGTAGACAACATCTTTACTTATCTAGGATGAAAACTGTAGGAGTTAGGTATTTGACGACCATCTTAGACGCCATCTTGAAAATTGGGCCTTTCTGGTGGCCCAACTTTGGTAAACTTTTATTATGTTACTCAGCACACTTGATACTACACAAAACTGATGAGAAACCTTCTGTAGCAGTTTCTTTAGGGTAAGGTGGCTTTTCTTTTTTCATAACTGCAGCCAATTATAGGGAAAAATACCCAAGGGACCATCCGGGAATCTAACCAAGGACCACAGACTCATAGCTAAGTGCACCGTCCACTACAACACTAGGCCAGTTAACCTTGACATGAATGTATTACTTTTAAAAATATCTTATATATAACTAGACAAGTCCATTTCCCATAGTTAAAAATACAAGTAGTACGGCTAAACCAATTTCGACAATAGAACTCTCATTTTAACGGTTTTGAAGTCCAGGCCATTGACAAAATTATTATGTTCCAATGAAAACCCGATTATCCTATGAAATTTTCATCCTTTCCTTCTGTGTGTTCAGCGGCTCATCTGTATCATAATAAGAATAATAATAATTTGTTAACATCACTATGTAAACCATGATTTTTATATAATTGTACATCGGTACCTTTGGTTAAAAATAATGACAACTCAGGCCATCTCTGAATAGTTCGTCCAAGGGCCGTTGGAAACCAAGTGCACCTTACAGTTGCATTAGCCTCAACTTAAGGTGAGAGTTCAAGGAACGTGAGTTAAGGGGAGTATCTTTTTCAGTTTTTATAGCAAAACATTTGTTTGGCCAAAATGAATAAAATATTACTTCAGTAGAACTATAGAATTTAATTTACTCAACATGATGATATCAACAGTTCTTAAATATCTGTCAAAGGTGTCCTGGAATCTAATGGAAACTTTTTCTTTCTATTTAAAAAATGTCTCATCTAATACCGCTATGCTCATGACAGATATTCAAGAACTGATGAGGTCATCATGTGGAGAAAATTCTACTCTATGTTTCTACTGGAGTAATATTTTTTTATTTTCACAAAAAAAAAGTTTTGCTAAAAAAACTGCAAACACACTGCCCTTTTCTCACGACCCCTGCACTCCTACCTTTAAAGTTCAAATCTTGGTGACAAGGTAAAAAATATACTTTTTGCTTGTAATTAAACACCGAAAGCTCAAAATCTATGGAAAGTTGATAACCTTTGACGAGTAAAAGCTCATCCCATACAACATTCCCGATTAAAAAGTTCTGAATAACTTAAATTTCAGCTTGAAACTCTGCACCAAACGCTTCAACGATCAGCTAATATATTAAAAATCTCTCTATGAAGTAAAGACAACGAGTTATAGTAATTGTGAGTTGGGTGACCAACTAGAGCGCTGAGCTTATCGTATCCATCAAGCCCACGTTCGAATCCAGGTCAGTGACATCATAAGATAAATCAGTTAAGATTCTCCTGGTTTTATGAATTCTTATCAGTTAGGACTCAGAGTTAGGTGCAACGTGTGAATTAAAAATAACGATAGTAAACTAAAATATAATATAGACAGATAGAGGACGATAAAATGGTGCATACGCGTACAACCCACAACCCGACTGAGTAATAAGATGCGGTGCTAAAAATAAGTGTACTTGTTTTTTTTAGAGATAAATTGATTCAAGGGTAGTTACTTAAATACTATTTTAATAGCTTCTCACAAGTCACAACCCTAGAGAAAGTATGAAAAATAGTGTCGTACCTTTTTTTTTCTGTACACAACGTGTTACCAACATATTGTAATCTTAATGATACAATTATTTTAAGATTTTTAGGACTTGTTCCAAATGGAAAGAATGGAGATATCTGATATCCACTTTTCGTGATTTGCTAACATGTATTGTTTAACCAGTCACGATTTGTGTTCGCGGATCAGCCGGGCCCACCTATAGCTGCGTGTCCTAGACCTAGAATATTCCCTACAGTCATTAGGAATACAAGAGAAACATTCTAGAGCAAAGACACGCGACCTTGAAACGTTTGAGGCAAAACGATCATTGTCGGAGATTATAGGGTTCTCACAAGAGCTTGGTCAGGCACATATGATGGGTGGCGGGTGGGACACCTTCAGACCAAGGGGACACATATTTTACAAATTAGGGAGGGATAGCACATATTTTACAAACTAGGGAGAGGAGGTACATATTTTACAAACTAGGGTAGGGAGGCACATATTTTACAAACTAGGGAAGGGAGGCACATATTTTACAAACTAGAGAAGGATGAAAATATTTTACAAACTAGAGAGAGGAGGCACATATTTTACAAACTAAGGAGAGGAGGCACATATTTTACAAACTAGAGAAGGGAGGCACATATTTTACAAACTAGGGATAGGAGGCACATATTTTACAAACTAGAGAAGGGAGGCACATATTTTACAAACTAGGGATAGGATGCACATATTTTACAAACTAGGTAGAGGAGGTACATATTTTACAAACTAGGGAGGGGAGGCACATATTTTACAAACTATGGAGGGGAGGGCATATATTTTACAAACTAAAGAGAGGAGGCACCTATTTTACAAATTAGGGAGGGGAGGCACATTTTTTTACAAATTGAGGAGGGGAGGCATATATTTTACAAACTAAAGGGGATGGCACACATTTTACAAACTAGAGAGAGGAGGCACTTATTTTACAAATAAGGGAGGGGAGGAACATTTTTTACAAATTAAAGAGGGGAGGCACATATTTTACAAACTAGGGAGAGGAGGCACATATTTTACAAACTAAAGGGGAGGGAACATATTTTACCAACTAGAAAGGGAAGGCACATATTTCGGAGGTAAACACACTTTAAGGGTAATTCAATGTAACTTGATTTTTTTAACATTTTGTTTTAAGAATGTGTGTACGGATGTTTCATTCCATTTATTTTACTTCACTTAACTTCTGCGCACAAGTGCCGTGCACTTCTCACGGGATCCTGTGCTGCAAGATACAACTTTGAAAGTACTCCTCCAGTTCGCACATTCTAAACATTATAGATGTCCTCAAGATAATGATATAGTATAATAGTAAATCATTGTAGTAGAGAAAGAATAATAAAAGGTAGAGTTTGTGAAGGTCATTCGAATGACAAATGCTCTCTCCTTGCTTTAAATCACTATACAGGGAGAATTAGATCACGTGCCCACATGTGCGAGTACAAATTCACTCTAGACTCAATATGTTTTCCTTTTTTTTCCACTTTTGCTACGTGATCTACCATCCGTCTGAGCTATACGCACTTAGCAACACTAATGAGGAGGGTGACCTGGCGGTCCAGGGGTAAGGTGTCAGACTTCTATGCTGGCGGCCGGGGTTCGATCCCCGGTCTCGGCATAGATTTATCTGATTACCAAACCCTTCCTTCACCTCTGACAAGACATCTTGTGAATGTGTGGAATGCCAGGCCTCCACCGTGGTTCGGATTCCACGTTAAACTGTAGGTCCTCCATTTCATCTCACAATCACCCTACCATTACACATTAGCGTAAGTGTGTATAACCCGAACGGGTAGTAAGACGTGGTGCTAATAATAATAATAATAATAACTAATGAGGAAAAGGAATATGACGGTGAAATGGATAGGAAACGCACTCTCATTAGTGTGGAGAGAAGACTGGAAGACCAGTTAGGAAAAAAAAATACCTTCAGTACAATCGGCTTAGATTTAATCCTCAAAATTTTTGCCAACCGTTGAGACGAGCATGAATTTTAATCCATGTATCCACTGGTGCGATTAATTTTTTATTTAATGATCGTTTTAATGAATGTAGTCTTATATACGCCACATGTAGCTATGTATAACAAGTTAGAGCTCATGTGTTTACTTTGATAGCGATCGTACTTTAATGTACTTCATGTCATGTTGTTTATATGTGAGCAATGAAATAACAAGAGTTTTACTACTGCACGTGACTTTGTTCTTAAAGTATCTTTAGATCCGTATTACTCCGCCTTAAGGTGGGAGTGTGGAGAGCGGACCTGAGAAAAGGTTAGTATCTATGTAGTTTTTATAACAAAACTTATTTTCTTGCCAAAATAAATAAAATATTGCTCCAGTGAATCACTTGTTGAATATCTTTCATGGGTAGAGCAGTATTAGACGAGAAACTCTTTTAACTGAAGAGAAAAAGTTTGTCATTAAATTCTAGAACACCCATGACAGATATTCAACATACTGTTGATATCACCATGTAAAAAAAAAAATCTATCTTCTTACTGGATAATTATTTGATCTGTTTTGACCCCCAAAAAATTGTCTTGATATAAAAACTGCAAACACACTTACCTTTTCTCGCGTTCCCTACATCCTCATCATAAGGCGACAAACTTATAAATGCCAGAAACCAAGTGGGCTTCTAAATTCCCTAGGTGGGGCTGTCTGGCAGTAGAAAAAACAGGAGAGGAGGAAAATATAAATCCCATTAAAATGTGTTGTCGAAGCCCTTTCCATTAAACTACAACTTTCGATTCACAAAGATACATTTTACACTCCTTCATAAAAGTATCTTTAGTTGCCCGGAAATTTATGTAATAATTTTTACACTTTTTTTGGGAGAGGAAAATGTCAACGTTTAAACTATGTTTACAAGTTTATATATTTGTAGAGTCATAGAAAATAGTTGTGTGTTCTATCAAAGGTTTTATCAATATTCAACATAAGCGCAACATCTGATTGTCTACGTCAGGCATGTCAAAGGGGCGGCCCGCGGGCCACATGCGGTCCGATCCACGATACTGTTCGGCCCGCTGATAAACCGACATACAATATGGTCCGATTGTTATTTTTATAAATATCATAGAAATACAGTACTAAGGAATGTTATTCCTGATATTTTATTACGTAAGTCCATCAAATTTTACAGATGTGCAATTTATTAAAGAGTTCCTGACAAAAACAGAACACATTTCTTGGTTTGAATGAAGGGTAAGCTTTACTTTTTTTTCATTGAATCAACAATTATTTATTTATGATTTAAAAAACATACTAAGTTGGAGTTATTTTTACTTAATCTGCTGACAAGGCGGTATAATGTGTCCCTTTATGGCCAAACGAGTGTGACAACCTTAGTCTACGTAACTGGGATAGTGGCAATTTCCCTATGATGGTTNGGGGGGGGGGGGAAGTTCCCGTGTGTATCCTTCGTTTATCCTGGATGGTAGCAAGATTATCTCGAGTGGTTCCACTAAGGCGTAGCTTATTGTATATATTACATCACGGTAAGACTATTACTTTCAGGGTAAACAGTGTGCATATGTGTTTTACGTATGATGTCTAGAGATAGTGGAGTCAATGCAAAACAAGGTGAAGATTGGGACGAATACAATACGATTCAGTAGAGGTTTAAGGTCAAGGCCTCACTATCGGTCCTACCTGGGGGGGCGTGCCCCACCTGCTGGACGTGACCAGAGATCTGCGGAACCGCTGAGACAATCACAGCCTCGGTAGGATCGCCCCAAGCGGGTGGGGCTCTATAATAATGTAGCCAGGATTGTAAGGTTGGTCCCCGCCAGACACAATTGAACTGACCTCAGTGAGATCAGAGAAAGAAACTGGCACATTGTGTTGGTCCCACATATGGTGTATGGATAGAGTACCACTTCTAGACTTCTAGACTCCTAGGAAAAGAAAATTCTTCCAAACACTTCTAATTTCGACTAAAATAAAAAAGCATCTCTCACAAATCAACCTTCCCAAATTTCAAGGAAAAGAAAGTAACCCTTCCTTCCCCTACTACACAATCATTTTTGTTTAGTATTATTACAGTAGTTTCAGTCGTATATAGGAATCAGGAAATGCCCTTTAATTCCATGTAACAAACTAATGCTAAAAGCAATTTTTTTTACATATTAGAGTTGGTTTTTCCCCAACACTTCCGTTCTATTTTCTTTCCCAACAAACTTGATTTTAATACAGGCATATATTGAATTAAATAGGTTAATTCATTCAAAAATGACCATGAGGCATATTCACGACAGATAAACAAACAAATTCAAATCGATGGAGTTAAAACAGAAAAACACGCTTGACTCATCAAATAAACCAAAACACAGTATGTTTTTATTTGATTTTACCTTCTGACAAATTTGCTAAATATTTTATTTTGAAAATTGAAAAATGACACCTGGACATGGGAATCGTATATGATATCTAGATGGAGTTATCCACACTAAAAGAGAATAAATAAGAGCTTTGGCTAATTGACTCAGTAAAATTGCTAGATCTCCAATACAGGGAGGCTAATTCCCACCATAGCCCGTTCTTTCTCTGTGTCACCTAAGCAAGCGCGTAACACCCAGATCGGAAGTCCCTGTGCGGCCTCACTGTTTGCACAACCCTAAGGACGGTCCCGTTTTTCAACTATCCTTCTTCTATTCTGAAAATTGAAAAATGACACCTGGATACGGGAATCGAACCCGGGACCTTCGGCTTAGTACGCCAATGCTCTTACCACTGAGCTATCCAGTGGTAAGAGCATTGGCGTACTAAGCCGAAGGTCCCGGGTTCGATTCCCGTGTCCAGGTGTCATTTTTCGATTTTCAGAATATGATATCTATGAGGGACTATCCCCACTAAAATGCATTTACAATAGTTTCGGCTATTTGTTTCATTAATATATGCAAACCCTGTACAATTATATATATAATTGTCGAATGGCTGCAAAAATGCCATCTACCGAGTCGCTAATGGCTGCGTTGTCTGATGGCTGTGATCTTAGATAATCACATGTTTATAAGCTGACGACTTCCGCACGTCCATCTTAGACTCTGCCTTAAACTATGAGTGAAGAATGACCATGGGCACGGGACGAATCCTGGATAGCTCAGTGGTAAGAGCATTGGCGTACTAAGCCGAAGGTCCCGGGTTCGATTCCCGTGTCCAGGTGTCATTTTTCAATTTTCAGAATATGATATCTATGAGGGACTATCCCCACTAAAATGCATTTACAATAGTTTCGGCTATTTGTTTCATTATCCTTCTTCTGTTATAGTGAACTGGTGGGTGGAATTTATATCAACGGATTTTAGTCCCTAAGAAATATTTTTATAGGTCTTGAAATTTTCACGGGACCCTGATTAGAACTAATGCCATAAAGTGATTATTTATTCTCTTCGTTTTCTCACTTTAAGGTACAGCGATTCGAAATATCACTCTATCACTACTGAAGTGAGAAACAAGCGTAAATTAATAAAATTATATTGAAAGTCAATATCAGACTGTATTTTGTGTAATACGTGATCGTTGACCCTAGCGTTAAGGTAAAAGAGATAGGAATGTTGATTGTTATGGTAATGGGCTTTAGTGCAAGATTTCACATCTAAACTTTTTAGCAACTTAATTAATTTAAATTATCATATATTTAATTAATTTTATTAAGTTGAAAAGTGACACCTAAATATATAAATCAAAACCAGAACTTTTGAGTTAGAACCCCAATGCTCTACTATTGAGCTATCAAGGAATGGTCCATTGCCCAGGGTCAATCTCCACTCACAATTTAAGGCAGAGTCTGTGATGGACGTGTTGTAATCATCGGCTAACAATCATGAGCTATTATTGATTATACAGCCGCCTTCGACTGAGGGCTATTATGCTGCCAAGTATACAATACAAGATTGTAGTTAGAGCGAAATTTCAATTAATATCAAGACACATGGTATAAGTAATTGTAATTATAGGATCGGTTTCTTATTAATGAGATAACAATTTATTTATTTAAATTAGTCTAAAAATGAGTCAAACACCTTAGCTCAGTCGGTAGTATGTCTGCCTACTTAGCTATAAGTCCCGGGTTCGATTCCCGGCATGACTGAAAATGTATAATTTATGAAAATATGGATTTACCCTTTCACAGTGATAATAATAATAATAATATTTAGCACCGCGTCTGACTACCCGTTCAGGTTATACGCTTGAAGTACTAATTACTCTAATGGATTAGGAATTGGGAAGGTTGAATTAGAGAAAGTGAACCTGCATTTTCGTGGAGGGAGAGTGGAAAACCATTTAGGAACACCCCCCACCCTCCCCAGTTTACCCGACCGAGATTCGAATCTCAATCTCCCCGTCCTCAGCAGTCGAGCTCAACACGACAAGCGCGTTAGCCAACTACGCCACCGAGGCGGGTATCACAGTGATGAATTAACGGCCGGAGACTGAATGTTGTGCCTGTCCTAATCTTACGGTAGATTATAAGGCATATGACGCTATCACAGGCCAGCCAGCCAGTAGTGGAAAAATATGACTTGAAGTCATTGGCTGGAAACAGTAATGGATTTGAAATAAAGTTTTAAAATGACACCTGGACACGAAAATTGAGCCTGGTATTTAATTTTCTAGTGGATAAACAAATATTTTAGATCATTTTCAAGATGTGTGTTTTCAAAACTTAGTATTGTGTCACGATACAGTTCACTACATTGGTACACACTTTAAATTTAATGAATTATTTCAAATTTTCTCATTAGAACCGAAGAAATTGTTTTATGTCCAGTTATGGAGCATACACGCAAAGTATATGGATGTGCACTGACAGAGAGTCGGTTGAGTTTGAATTTTGATTGGGTCTCCCTAGCAAACGTTTTCAAACAGTACCGACAAAGCTGTTATTCTAAGTCAAACAAAGAGGCAAAAAGCGATTGGTTTTAAAGACTTGTGATTGGCTTATAGCTCGTCACGGGACCATATTTTTACTGTGCTCTTGTTTTTCAACACACATGTTGTAACGACATAATCCCTTAAATTATTATTAATAAATTAATAATATTGTAATACGCTATTATATTAAAATTTAATAATTTATTGTTATTTTCTTTTAACTGTTTAGTCACAATAGATTCCAAAAATATTTCATCACGATTCCTCCTTTGCATAGATAAAGGATATATATAGAATGGACACTCTCTGTATAGCAGCTTAGAACACGATTTGCAGCGCTTGAGTGGTTGGCCGCCGAACTACGGCTTTAGTGCAAAAGTGTGCTAAATGAATAATGATATTTTAACCTTGCCTGTTTTTTTGCTCCTTTGGATGTATACAAGTGTGAAAGGAGAAAAATGGATGCAATACCTGCGTGGTAGAAAATTCAAGAAGGTAAAATTCTCTGATGTACAGCTAATGAGTGGAAGATCTCGGCCGACATCTTGTAGAGGATACAGGTATAATATATGTAGTGTATTTATAAATACTTTTAATTCCACCAATTAAACGCTCATCTGAGATTTAATTATGGTAACATGTTTATACCACGTGTGGAGTATAATTTAACTGTTTTAATCTAATTAAGTAGGTGTAATATCGGGTTGCATTAATACTTTGTTAAGAGCATTGATGACGTTAGATTAATAATTTATTGATATTACATTGTTGACTTCTATTTTAATCTAATAATAAATCATAACCACACAATCCTTACAATTTTATTGCCCAAACATGGTAACATGATTTAATAATCTTACATCTAACGTGCCGCCCTCGCTTCCCTTATAGCCGGATGTTACAATGTGAATTCAAGGTTATGTGGGTGCATCAGCCTCTAGCCTAACCAGCACCACACTAAGACTTAGCTCCTCTAGCCTAACCAGCACCACACTAAGTACTTAGCTCCTCTAGCCTAACCAGCACCACACTAAGACTTAGATCCTCTAGCCTAACCAGCACCACACTAAGACTTAGCTCCTCTAGCCTAACCAGCACCACACTAAGACTTAGCTCAAGCTGTTGGTAATATTTGTACTATACATAGCAACATTCTGATTAAAAAATAACAATAGCTCCCAACATTGTCCCTCATATTCTGAACTTGTATGACGATATTGTTATGTGTTCAATATATTCCAAATGACCTTGAAATCGGGTACAATAATCGTGCATAAAAGAAAAATTATGTATTGCTGACAGGTTAGAGAGCCAGTAACAGGGTATCAATTAATGGATATTGATTGGTCTCTTTCTCGATATTGGACCAAGGTCATGTTTCTTTTGGGTGTCTTGAAGCACCATTTATGGAACTTAAAAATAATTGACAAAAATTAATTATATTAAAGTTCTCAGCTGACGAAATTGACACCATCTGTTAAAAGTGAAAGCTTCAGAACATGTCACACAACGTAGACAGCCGTACACGCGAAACCAATTCGGAGCCAAAGTTAAACATGACGTTTTTATTGTCATACAACACTACTTTTAATTTTTTAATTATTCAATAAATTCATCTAGCTATAGAGAAAGTGTATTAGTGAAGGAAATGATTTCAAGTAGTTATTTACACAAACAAACCAGCAGTGAACATTTTATATGATGTATAGCACACAAAAAGCAGGTAATTAATTAAATGATATAAAGTTGTTTATAAGCAAAGTTTGAGATGAACATGCAGGGAACAGAAAATTACCCCAAGCATAGGTTGTGTTTGTGTGTGTGTATTTTTATAAAATCAAGTATTGGTTAAGTTTAAGAAAACTTTAACATTTAAGTATTTTATTATTATTATTATTATTATTATTATTATTAATGACCATGGCAATTGTCTAGTGGTCAGAATTCCTGGCTACAAATCCAGAGGTACTGGAATTTATCCCCGGTGCTTCCAAAATTAGTCTGTGAAGGAGTGGGGTCTGGAACAAGGTCAGACTCGGCATTGTAAGGACATGTGAGGAGTTACTTGTATAAATGGATAACAGCTACGGTTTAGAAAACTGAGATTAATGGCCAGAGGGTTTGTTTTACTGACCACATGACACCCTCTATCCAAAAATGTTAGTACTATCATCGCTAACTGCGGCAGGTGCTCAGTCAAAATAACTTGATAGTGGACCTACACTATGGAATTATTTTTAAATTATTTTTATTTAAGATAAAGTAAAGAGAATTTCTCGACCGCAGGCTTAAAAAAGTATATAATTTAATATTTAGTAACCAATAAGATTAAAATGTCATTAAAATAATCTTAGTAACTTACAGACATCACTATTTTAGTCTGATTTTAACTGCTCTTTTTCAATGTAGTGTTTCAATATAGAAAAATAATGTTGTTAATCAAAACATAGTAACGTGTTTGAATTAAAGGTTTGCTTACAAATAGGCTACAATTATTTTCCTTACTCCTACATAAAACAATACTTGGGAATTGTAGGATTCATGTGTATATATTAAGAAACATTAAGCCATGTAAATCAAGGATGAAACTAACCGTGCTTTTTCAACGTCATTGGTAGCAATAATCATGATTAAATTGTTGAAAAATTTTCCTAAAACTTTCCTTCCTTCCTGTCACTCCCCAGCAAGAGATAAGGGGACAGAGAAAAGTAATTTACTCATAACTCTCCCTACCATAGTTCCAGTGCCCATGTGGAAGTATATCAAGAAATGAAAGTTTATAAGCAAAGTTAAATTATATATATTATTTTTTTACAAAATATTACTTTAATATAATGTGTTGAGTTATAATACTGTAAGTCAAACCATGATATGTTGTGACATAATGATTAAAAAATTGTTGAAATTATATTATTATTTTATATAAGGAGAAAGATTCTTAATGTTAAAATGAAGATAAATTACCTTCAGCAGCTGCTCTTGTGGAGTGTAGTCCTCTGGTAGCATGTATATTTTGTGATAGGTCTCATGTTAGTGACAACTGCTTCTTAGCAAAGAAGATGACCTTAGAAGAAATAATCTCCCTTTTGAAGGATAAGAAAGAATTTTATCCCTGTTTGAAGACACGTCATATTTTAAAAAAAAGTGCAGAACTAAGTTAAAATTCTATTTCTGTTGTAAAAGACACAACAGTCAATATCTCAAGACTCAAAGCACTCAAGGGATGCTTCTAATATGAAACTTCTGTCTGATTCTTTGATTTCCAACAAAAAGGAGAGTAGCAGTGGGTTGCTGAATGTGATTTTACAAAATTTGAATTTTAGGATAGTTCAAGACACCTCTGTTGTAGAGACCAGGTCAATGGTTGATACTGGTAGTCAGAGATCTTATATTCTTGACTCAATAGCATAGAAGTAAATTTACCCTTGTCATCTCACTGAAACACTACGACATTCGCTGTTCGGTGGTGTAGTTACCGAAGAAAGACGACATTCATCCAATAGGATATTTTTGGAAAGTTTGGGAAAAGCTTATGCATAAAATTTTGAAGTCTTAAGGGACCAAGTGATTACAGGGTACCGATATTTTCAAAAGAGTTCATGGTTGAAGGAACTTAAGGCAATAACACACATATCAATGATAATGAAGGTCCAATTGAGGTATTAATAGGAGCGGATGTAGCTGGAAAGTTAAAAACAGGACAAACATGTAGATTAAGCAATGGTATTGTTTGTATTGAGACCCTGTTCGGATGGACCATTATGGGCAAAGGAGTTTCCAGAGATTATTTTGCTACGACCAACCTTGTTACCTACCTCTATATCGATGATATTTCTGTGGGAAACCTTTGGGAGCTGGAAGTACTTGGCATCAGTGATCCTGTCTTAAGAAAAACTAAAGATGAAGCAACAGCAGCAACAATGGAACATTTCCTATAGAAATTGTATGTATAAATGAAAAAAACAGGTATGAAGTTCATTTGCCTTGAAAGGACAATCAGCTGTTTCTTACATCGAATAAGGTCATGGTTGAGAAAAGGCTATTAAACACAGACAATAAATTGAAAATCTTTGACTACGTGAGAAGTATGGTAGTATTTTTACTCAGTGGAAAGAGGACAAGATTATTGAACCTTCTCCAGAGGGTGGGAGTTTCAAACACTATCTACCTCGTCGTGCTGTAGAGACAAGTGCGACCACGCCCATGCGCCCTGTATTTGATGCCTTAGCAAAGGAGTTTGGTAACCCTTCTCTAAATGATTGTTAGTATTATGGTCCCAACCTAATTGAATTTATCCCGGCTATCATTCAAATATTCAGGGAGTGGAAAATAGGAATTGTTGAAGACATTGAAAAAACTTTTCTTCGGATAAGTATGCGCGAAGAAGATAGAAACTATCTCTGATTTATGTGGTGGAATGAAGCTGAGCATATCTATGAGATCTCCAGACATGCAATAGTGGTATTTGGCTTAACCTGTAGTATCTTCCTCTTGGTGGCCGGTTTGAAGTACCATTTGAGGAAATATTTTTTTTTATTAAAGTTTCAATCCCCTGATCATTAAGAGAATTCTACAGAGCATCTATCTAGAAAACGTTGTCACGATTATTGAAGGTGAATAAGAAGTAGATAAGTTTATACAGAAATCTAGCGAGGTCTTATCTGAAGGCAAATATAATTTGAGAGGCTGGGAAATCACGCAAGATGAGGGAAAATCTACAACTCTCTCTTCTGTCTTAAGAATATTGTGGGATCGGCCAGATGATACGTTGACTCTGAATATTGAATGGTTGAATAGTTGTAATGTAGGAGAAGTGACAAAAAGGAAAATTATGTGTCTTGCGCGAAGAATTTTCGATGCTGGGGGAGTGACCTGTCTCATTACTTTATGTGTAAAACTGTTGATTCAGAGGACATGGAAGACTCGGATTGGATGGAATACAACGGTAGATGAAAAATACAAAGCCGAGTTTCTCATCTGGGTAAAGGATCTGCTTTTACTGGTGGAAATCAAGATTCCTTCGTGGTTTGTAAGAAGTGATCGTGTACAAATTCATGTTTTCTGTGTCACCAGTCAACATGCTTATGCGGCAGTTGATTTCGGTAGATATGTATCCAGTGATCATCACACAAGCGTCCAGTTATGTGAAGCAAGATCACGCGTAGCCCCCTCAAAAAAAAACTATTCCTAAATTAGAATTGTTAGCTACAATTGATACGATGTTGCTAAAAGGTGTGATAAAATCTACATGTTTGAAGGTTCTTGATTTTTTTTATGGTCAGATTCTTCTACAGTGCTGGCTTGGATTTATAGAAATGGAAACTGGTCTGTTTTTGTAAGAAATCGAGTGAATGAGATCAGGAACTTGACTGATCCCAGTCATTGGAGACATATTCTAGGTTCAATGAACCCAGATGATTGGTCATCACGTGGATGTTCTTTTTCTCAGCTGGTGGATTCCCGATGGCGGAAGGGCCCTGCCTGGTTACACAAATCACCGAACTGTTGGCCTCGAGTAGAACCTGTGTATGACGAAAAATACATATCTGAGAAGATGAAGAAAACTCCAATGAATTCTCTTACTATAGTCGATAGTGGTATGCACGGTATTTTTCCAGCTATTGAGGATTAGTTCATCTAATTGCATGGATTCTTCGTTTCTGGAAGAGTTGTTTAGGACGAAAGTAGATTTCACAAGATAATCTGGAAGCTAGTGAGCTAGAGAAGGCTGAAATTAGACTCATTAGTTTCATTCAAAAGGAAAGTTTCCGTGTGCTATCTGATAATCGATTATCCTCGTTAAATTCTTGTGGAAGACCGTGTCCTCAGATTTAAAACAAGACTATATTATTCCTTAGAGAAGATTTGAAGCTTTTAAGATCCCTTATGATTCTCCAAACGCACCATGTTTTTGTTTCCCTTCTCATCATTGAAGAGCATGTGAATAAAATTACAATGGAGTAGAACTTTTTCTTAATCACCTAAGACAACGTTTCTGGATTATTGTTAGGAGGAAAACGTATGAAAGTTTATTTAATTGTGTAAGATGCCCGAGGCATGAAGGAAAACACGCAAAGGTAGCTCCAGATCCTTTACCCCTCAACCGCATAAGAGAGGTATCTGTGTTTGAAGTAAAAGGGGTTGACTTGGCGGGTACTCTGTTTCAGAAGATGAATGTAAAGCATGGATTGTAGTTTATACTTGTGCTGTCTAACACGGAGTACATCTGGATTTGATTACTTCTCTTGCAACCGAAGATTTGCTTAAGGTTTCCCAGCGTTTTGTAGCTGTAAGAGGGCGTCCTTTTGTTATTTACTCTGACAATGGCACCAACTTCATCGGTGCCATTAACACTTTCCAAACACTTGATCGGGAAAATGTCTAAACATATCTCGGTTGAACGTATCACTTGGAAAGTTAACCCCCCTGGTGCTTCATGGTGGGAAGGCTTCTGGGAAAGGTTAGTAATAGTAACAAAACAACTTTTGACGCGAGTTTTAGGCAAGGCTTGCCTAACTTGCCAAGAAATGCTTACTTTTGTCTGCAGTATAGAATCTGCCATTAACTCTAGACCACTGACATAGCTGTCAGAAGATTGTGACAATTTAAGTCCTCTCACCCCGGCTTGTTTTCTACAAGGAACAAAGGAAATTGGAGTTCCAGAATGTGATGCCTTGGATCCTAAAAGTCTGAACCGACCAAACCGTCATCTGCTCATTCTAAGAAATGAATTAAAGAAGAGATTTCAGCAAGAGTATCTGGGACTTTTGGTACTTAGTAAACAGAACAACAAGTCTACCACTTTATTAAAGATTGGTGATATAGTCTTAGTTGGATCAGACGGTTCCAAAAGGAAGGAATGGATGGAAAAATTGTGAAGTTGTTTCTTGGATCCGATAGTTGTAATTCTGAGACCCATACAAGGACTCTAACCACTAGGGGTTCCTCATAATAGATGTGGAACACTGAGGACTTCGTTCGAGGAGAAGAGAGTAGCTTCTTCAGAAGATCCTTCTATAAATGAAGTACAGCCCCAAAAGACCACACGTTCTAGCAGAAGAGTCAACGTCCCCTCACGATATACCGATTAGTTGAGGATATCCATCCTCAACGGTGGGAGGATGTTAAAAACAGAACTCAAGTTGGCATTGGAAAACATTGTTTTGCGTTGTCCAGAGACTTTTGAAAAAAAGATTGAGATTTTTTACTGATAAAGTGGTTAATTGTACTACAGTAGCCCCATGGCTTCTTTGGTGCTGACTGACAGCTCACAGCTGACTTCTGACAGTCAACATTTAAGTATATACCTACATTTTGACCGTCAGAAGTGACAGCTGCTAAACCCATGTTTTTTCAGATCATATGGTTCGGTGTAGGGATACATAACTTGGTCTGGTAGCTTTTCAAAGCTGTCAGCCAGCACCAAAGAAGCCATAGGGCCACTGTACATTTGAAGATTTGAGACTTAATGTTCTCTGTATTCAAATAAACTATATTCATTTTTCCGTATCAAATTTGTACATAAAATTATTCTTTTCACTGAAATACTTACATAAGCCTACCATGTTGATAATAATTGGTGGATAAAGGCTTTACTTATTTCCCAATATGCAAATTTAAGTGAAATTATTTTCAGTAGAATATATTATCATTATTATTATTAATACTAGCACTGCGGGTTACTAGCTGTTCAGGCTATATATACGTATGCTAATGTGTAATGGTAGGGTTATGTGAGATGAAATGGAGGACCTAAAGCTTAATGTGGGATCTGAACCATGGTGGAGGCCTGGCATTCCACACATTCACAAGTTGTTAATAATACTTGTCTTTTCAGAGGTGAAGGGAGGGTTTGGTAATCAGATAAATCTGTGCCAAGACCCAATATTGAACCCTGGACCCTCAGTACAGAAGTCTGACACATTACCCCTAGAACACCAGCAGGGATATTATGACCATCCGACGCAAAGTTAGTTGCCACAGCTAGTCAGCTTTACTTTTAATGAAAATATAGAATTAGGGTTATTATGACCACCACACCTTATTGTCCGCTAGTTTTAGCTTCGACTTTGCTTCTAGCGTCAACGCACAGAAGAAAATCAGTTTGCGTCAACAGTTGGCAATGCTTTCCCAAAGAATATTACCTTTTAAGGCGTTAAAGGCTAGAAATTAGGTTATTTATTTCAAGAATGCTGGTATTCACGACAGAACATTATTCATATGTTTTTATTTTCCCAAACAGCTGATTACAAGTCACATTATTTGCAAGAAAGCTTTAACCCAGCTAAATCTAATACATCTCTTGCATAAATTTGTTTGCCTATGGTTTGAAATGAAAAAATACTAGGCCTAAATTATTCAATACACACAACATATTTTAGTCAAAAAATCATAATGAAAAATATATATTCAAATAGTAATGTCACACGAGGAAATGAATTAATATGAGATATTGGCCAATAAAGAAACAATGTTTTTTGTAATATGTATGCTTTAGGACCCAATGCTTTATTCTAATCATTTGTGTTGATACTGGGAAAAGTGTAATATGTTGGTGACCTGGCGGTCTAGGGATAAGGTGTAAGACTTCTATGCTGGCGGGCGGGGTTCAATCCTCGGTCCCGGCAAAGATTTATCTGATTACCAAACCCTTCCTTCACCACTGACAAGACATCTTGTGAATGTGAGGAATGCCAGGCCTCCACCGTGGTTCGGATTCCACGTTAAACTGTAGGTCCTCCATTTCATCTCACAATCACCCTACCATTACACATTAGCGTAAGTGCGTATAACCCGAACGGGTAGTAAGACGCGGTGCTAATAATAATAATAATAATGTAATATGTTGTGTGAAGATCTTAGAAAATAAAACTACAGTAGCCTCATGGCTTCTTTGGTGCTGAATGACAGCTCACAGCTGACTTCTGACAGTCAACGTTCAGGTATATACCTACATTTTGACTGTCAGACGTGACAGCTGCTAAGCACATGTTTTTGCAGATCATATGGTTCGGCGTAGGGATACATAATTTGGCCTGGTAACTTTTCAAACCTGTCAGTCAGCACCAAACATGTCGTGTGGGACCTATAGTTATTTATAGATAATGAAAGTGTTCAAGGACTCCCAAAAATGGTGTTTACAAATATTTTATACAACTTAATGTATAAAAAATTGGCATTTCTACCTATTGGCCTACTAAGTTAACAATAAAGTGGATAAGTGTGTGGTTTGGATGGTTAAAAATAACAAATCCATCTTTTATTTAAATGGAGTTCTTGAGACGTTAGTTCAGTGATTAAGAATATAGGGCTATTATATTTCTTTATAACGAGTTGTTTACAATTTATTGACTTTAGGATAACTAGGTCTAATTATCGGTTTCAAATATATTTAGTTAACCTTTTATGATTTAAAAAACCTAGGCCTAAACCAAACTACATGTAAACATTAAGCTAGGGCCTATTTTGGTTATTTCTAGTCCTGGCTGCAAGATTTTATAATTCTACAACTTACATTAATGTGGAAAGAAATTACTTCTGTAGGCCTAATTACGATTCAGTTTTAATAGGCTTACACTATTAAAGTTTTTTTGAGGCATCTTAAAAAGATTAGGCCTACCTTTTTATTATCTTGTCTAATGGTCTGTCCATGTTTTTTTTTACCCTAATAGGGTATACCTAGATGATAAAGGTTTAGTTACAGAATTCAGATTTGTGTAGCAGGAGAGTGGGAAAACCTTTATAAAAATAAAATCACTCATCAGACCCAGCTAGGATTCAAATATTAGCCTCCCCACCATAGGCAAATTAGACCAAAGAGACTAAAATCTTAGTCAATGTTTCCCTATGAGTTGGGTCAACAAACTATTAACACCCCAAATATGTTGAAGCCTAACTAACCTACACCTACTATAAAACCTACAAACAATTAATTTCAATATTGGAATGTCCCAATCATCAGAATGCGTTTAGTGAATAATAATGCATTTTGATAGTGTTATGATTCAAAGAAAATATTATTTAAACATTCAGTGCAAGCGTACTATCGGCACTCTTGGCCAATATTATGATATAGGCCTATTTAAAGTTAGAATATGTGAAACAAACACAAAAACATTTTGAGATTATTATTGAGCTAATGATATGGCAAGTTTAACTCAAGTAACACAAAACACCTAATAAATTACAAAACCAAACAAACATAATCTCATAACGCAAACCAAAGGACAAGTAAAATGTCTGCACAACTTAGCGTCTCACTACTAGGAAAATATTAGCGCTTGCAAGGAATTTGCTTTCGCAAAGTGGTCGGCCATAATAACTTTTGACACAAAGTCTAACGTTTCTCTGCTAATGGTCACAAATTTGTTTTGCGTCGTGGTCATAATAGCCCTGCAGGTTACCTTAGAAGACATTAAATTATACATTTGTTGATTTATCTAAATACATATTACTTATACTTATTTTTTAAATATCAATAATAGGCGTGTGTGAAGATTTGAAAAATAAGTCAAAGGCTAAATCATCTTCGCTCTAACTTCAACATCCGCAATAATCTTCACTTATTTAAAACATTTTGAAGTAGAAAGAGAACCTTGATATATTAAGCAGAGATATGCGATATTCCACTAAATATAGCATACTTTAGCATATAATAATTTCAATATTAGACTAGTAAGTGATTAAATGACCCCTCTACATAGCCGGCCAAGAGAGGGGGGGACAGGGCATTACGCCCCTGGCCACCAAGTGGGTTGATATCTTAATAAGTAACACTTGTTCTTTTTTTTTATCTTGTCATATGCTCATGTTATTTATAAAACTAATCTGATTAAAACAAAACCATATGAAAAACAAATTGTGACTGAATTTCCTGTTCCGCATCTCCTAACAAGGCCTTGTCATTATGTTTAGTTTAAAATTTTATTATAATCTACCAAAACAATGACAGTGAAATTAATTGAAATGAACTGTACAAATGTAGAGATAGTTTTGTACTGTGTATGCTAAACATTTGTGCTGGCTTTGGCTCATTTTAGGGGTTGATTCCCCCGGCATGCCCAAAACATGTTTATCACTGGTGAAATGTAGGTTTATCCTTTCATAGTGATAAATTAATAGCTGGAGACTGGATATTGTGCCTGTCCTTAGTCTTATGTTATATTATAAGGCATATGAAGCTGGAAACAATGGAAATGTGTGTGTGTGTACGTGTACACACACATATATATATATATATATATGTGGTGGAAGGATTGAGGAATAGTGAGGGATTTTACTAAATTGACCTGGCCTCAGGCTTGAAAGAGTTGATGATAATGATGCTATATATTTATTTTAGATAAGAGGATAAACTATAGTAATTCTATAAAGTTGGATGGAGTAGAGCTGGTAAAGGTACAGAGTTAAAAATATCTTGTAAGTGTGATTGAGGCGAGAGGTGGAAGTAGAGAGGATCTAATAGGAAGAGGACAGCCCTTACAGTGTAAGGAAGTGTTGTACAGGGCCTACTTTGTACCCATTGTCACACATGCAACAGAAACATGGACATTGAAAGACACTGGGAAAATGGAGGTCATGGGAATGAAGTTTGTGAGGAGCATGTTAGTTATATATTAAAAACTCTCAAGTATTTTTTATGATCCTTTATAATAATGATTTTTAATTATTTAATTACTCATAGCTACCTATTTTAATTTCAAAATAGCATGTCAGAAGCATATAATGAGTCCTAAGAGAACAAAATACCCTTTGTTTATCCTGTAAGATAGCAAGCTTTCTTGGAATTATTTCACTATGGTTATAAGAAAGGGTCATAATATAATCTGTCAAGGTAAGACTAATATATTTTGGGATAAACAGAGTCTACCTATATTATACTGTCAGATATTAAAAGCGGACACGATTCAAAGTCTATGGTACAAAGAGATAATATGTTAAATGTCAGGCTTGTGTTATCGCAACTCTTAAGAAGTTTACAAATAAATTATAGTGGAAATAAGAACACATCCAAACAAATACGTTTTATTGTTATTACAAAACATTATTGTTTAATTTGTAAGATAAATTTAGAAAACACAGTTTAACTAATGGTACAGAAAACCAATTTTACATAATAATAAAGGAAATTACAACTTATTAATACTACTTGTTTTATCCAACTGGCAAATACACATTTGTAGCTCGATAAAACTAATTAAAAATGTTACATTGGTAGAAATACGAGTAGTTATAGTTGAACAGTGATAAAAAAAAACATGCAATGGGAAAGTGGTGCTGTTTGTCCTAACGATTAGCTTGTATGAATTCAGTTAGTGTTTTCATAATAATACACAATGTTATCATTTGAATGGCATTTAAAATTTAAAACTGGTCAACATTATTCAAATATTAAAAACGTTGAGTTCTCGCAAAATATCACTTTGTCTTGATTTGTATTTAGACTCTAGTACATGAGAGTATTCAATGCAATTTGATTGCCAACATAAATCTTGAGCGGAACGAACATAAACATATAAGTTCATATTTAAACTCGAATCCTTAGCTTACAGTTCAAATAACATTGCATGTTACGAATAGACATGAGCCTAATTCAAGCAATACAAGAGGACAAACAATATCCCTTGCATATGCATGTTTTATTATTTACTAGCAGAATTACCCGTCATTGACCAGGTTAGCACGTCTTTTCTATATTTGAAACACAGCTAAATAATCTCTTGATTTTATTTCTTTCAATCCAGTTTTTTATAAATTTAAAAATATCTATCTAAAAATTTAAAATTCCAGTTTTGAGGTGCACATGTTTGTGCACAGGGGCTAATAATTTTAAATTTAAGCCCTCTGTGTGTGATAGTTATTGCACTTAATGCTTGTGAAAGACAGACAAACTCTTATTAATATGCATTTTCATTTAATAATTACTTGGGCTATGCGAGTTCTCGTATTTCAAACTCAAACTCGAGCTTGTCGCTTAAGCTCGAGATCGAGAGTTTTGTAGGCTTGTCATTTGAGCTTCTAATTGATGTACTTAATAATCAATTTTTAAAATGCAATAGTAAGCATAGTCTGTTTAATTGAGTTAATATCAGGATTTCCACTTATAAATCGGTAACTTAATAAATTATTAAAAATTAATTTCAATTTTCTCATTAATAACATAATAAAGCTTTAAAACCACTTTTTGACCAGTAAATGTATTCAATATTGTGGTCCATTTTGAATTATACTTGATTGAAGTTGTTCACTTATATTGCCATGACAATGCAATGAAATTAAAAATAGCTAAGAATATTAGTAAATGATTGAATGATTCTTTTTATTATTTTACCTGGTCTCTTTCTAAAATAATAATTTATGTTAAATTAAAAATGTAATATAATAAATATCTTATATTAAATGTTTTCAAACTTAAGATATTTCAAAATTGTATTAATTAATACGTTTAGTTACTATTTAGTTAGAGAATTATGTTGGTTAACCTGTCTAAAATCAATGTTGATCTTATTTATTGCAGGTGACCTGGCGGTCTAGGGGTAAAGTGTCGGACTTCTGTGCTAGGGGTCCGGGGTTCAATCCTCGGTCCCGACACAGATTTATCTGATTACCAAACCCTTCCTTCACCTCTGACAAGACATCTTGTGAATGTGGGGCATGCCAGGCCTACACCGTGGTTCGGATTCCACGTTAAACTGTAGGTCCTCCATTTCATCTCACAATCACCCTACCATTACACATTGGCGTAAGTGCGTATAACCCGAACGGGTAGTAAGACGCGGTGCTAATAATAATAATAATAATAATTTATTGCAATACATACTTTACCAAACTTAGCAAATTTAAATTTAAAAAAAACATTTATTATTTCATATCGTTTGCTAGAAATATTATTTTTAATTTTAAAGTATGAACATCAACTTTTATAAGCATTAAGAATTGAAGTAAATTTATCAATAAAATATAATGTCTAACGAGAGCCTGTACAATGCACATGTGCAACTGTGCATAGAGTAATGGAAATGGAACACAAGACACGATAATACATGATCACACTAAGGAATAAACAAATTACAAAACACTTCCAATTTCTAATTGTTTATTATTCTTATGTTTTCTTATACAGTAAATTAAGTTACTGAAGCATATTTTGGGGAAATATTAGCTTATTAAAAGGTCAATTGTATTAACTTTTAATCAAGACGAAATAGAAACACTCTACAATAATGTAAAGTGATAGTTGAGGAAGCCAACCTGAAAGGATGGTTTGGTTAGGCCTAGATATAAACAAACACACTTCTCGATTTCTTTTTACACTTCCCACTTTTTAAAAACTCCACAGTTGCACATTGTTTTGAATTTTTGGAAATATTTATTTTTCATATGAAAAGACATCAATGAAAAAGTAATATTTCCAAAAATTCAAACTAATGCGCAACCGGAAGTTTTAAAGAAGTGGAAAGTGTATCAAAGTTTAAGAAGAGAGAAGTGTGTTTGTTCTTATCTAGGCCTAACCTAACTATCTTTTCAAGTTGGCTTCCTCACTATCACTTACTTTACATTACTGTACAGTGTTTCTACACTGTCTTGTTATACATTTTCAAGCCAACATACAATTATTCATTTTATTAACTTTGTTTTATAATTGTTAGTGTAATTTTAATGTCCTTAAATAATAATAATAATAATTAGCACTTCGTCTTACTACCCGTTCGCGTTATACACACTTACGCTAATGTATAATGGTAGAGTGATTGCGAGATGAAATGGAGGACCTACAGTTTAACGTGGAATCCGAACCACGGTGGAGGCTTGGCATTTAATGTCCTTAAAAACATAAATGTTGAAACGATTTTAATTATTTGTTTTTTATTTGAGTTTTCCTGTTTTTTAAATTGTGTTTTATAAGTGTTATTTCTAATTTAAAAACAGATATTTCCAATGTTTAACTTTTTTTTTTCAAAAAGTATTTACTCTTTATAAAAATGAATGTCATTCATACTATAAGAACATGTGTTTTAATATACTTTTTAACATTTTAGAACTATACTCGAACTCCGGAGCTTTTAGAAACACTCTAATCAAGTTCAACTCCAATGAAAAAACCCAAGCAGACCCCTAATATTTACCTATATTTTTGACAAAGTAATAACATTTAAATGTGTTATATCATGTTATCAATGTATAGCTGTCAGCAATGTGGGAAAAAAAATTCCTGTTTTCACTAAAAACTTAGAAGCTGTCATTCCCTTTTCTAATGTATAAAATAAGATGAGCACATATACTTTTTCAGTTCTTTGTTCTAAATAGAAAATAATATATATATATACATATATATATATAAAGTGTAATTAATTAATAAACAAAATGCATTTAAATATATATCCTTTATTTGTTCACAAAAATATTTATAAATATTTTATTTGATACTAAGTACGAGAATTCGCACATCCTTATTTGAGTAAAATGTCTACAGCCTGAGAGAAGTCTGTGCATACTATAGTAGGTGCGGGAACTATCTTATTCTCATCACCGGGACGATACTTGCCCGTTTGCAAAAGTATTCCTTTCATGCCAAGAATCATAGCACCTTGAATATCTATTGCAACATCCTGAAAAATACAAATGATCACAGAATCTTAGTACTTGTTTATTTAATATGCAGATAATATAATTAATCTATTCAGGCTATTGGGGTAAATATGAGGAAGAAAGTGTTTTAGAGGTAATCTACCCATATTTGCATGGAAGGAAACTGAGAAACAATTTAGGAAAAACAACCCTCAGTGGACCTGGATGGGATTCAAGCACCGATCTCCCAGTCATTAACAGACCAGCTTAACAGGGGAGTGACGCTGTAAGCCACTTAGCCACTGAAGGGGTTTCAAACAAAATAGCATGGCCTCATTATCAATAAGTTTCTATATGGTTGCAATAAATTAACGTTACTAGAATCTGTTGACAGGCATGCTAAATGTCGGACTTATCTTGTCCAGTTTACCAAGATAAGTAGGCCAGGTTCAAATTCCAACTGGATGTAGTGAGAGTGTTTTTTTGTTAACGTTTTCCCACTCAACCTTGATGCAAATTGGAAGCCTTTCTTCTTTTACAGTTAAATTTTTCAAAAATCAATCATCACTAAACTATTTTAAAATTTGTGCAAAACACAAGTATCCAGTATTATTAATTTATTATCTAAAACACTCCACAGGCAAACATTTTGAACAAAATTTGCTATAGCCATTTTTAAACAATTTTAAAACTTTACAAACTACACTACCCCTAATTTTAGAGATGGAATAAAAAAATAATAATTTGGCCCATAAGTATGACCATCTGAAAGCATATGTTTTGATGAAATGTATCAAACCTATTCATGTGTAGCCACATGTATTAATACACAAACAATAGATAGATGGCAATTAGTATGATACTGGGTATATTAAAATTAGAAAAAAAGAAAAAAAATTGATAGATGGAGAGATAGACAAACCGAGTAGTAAAACCAAGTGTTTTGAGTTCGAGGCATACAAAAGTCAAAATCTATCAAAATACCAATGCTGAAAATTTTTACGATTACAATAGGGACTACTACAGGAGTGTGAAATTAATATAAAAAAATTGAGGATTTAAAAAAATTACCACTTTAATATTCTCAGAAAAAAATATATATCTTGGAAAAAATAATTGAACCAACAAGACATTAGGGTGTATATTTTCCTAATGCTTAATGAGAATATTTCAGGATGTTTCTCTTCAGCAACAAACCCATTAAAAACATGTTTTAGTATCAGTCACAGTTAAGGGGCGGAGAGTGGCTATTTCCAAGGTCAAAGAAGAATAAACGAGAAAGTACAGTCACTCTGGAATGTCATAATACACTCAAAAACAAAGGCTAGGTTACAGATTTTCTCTGTAGCTGTTAGCTAAGATTTAAAAAAAATATTTGCTGGGGAAAAGACACTAGGCTTTAGTAAGTACAGTAATTAAAATTTTGGGCATGGCTAGCACAGTGTGTAATCATTGAGCACCACAATAAATCAAAAACATTTGGAACCACACCAGTGGTTGCATGGTCTACGATGTCAGTATCGCAACAGGCTGAAATTACTACTTTACTAATTTTTACCCCACTAATATAAATATGCAGGTAGTCTTAAGGGATAGTAAGACAAAAAACCAACTCCCTGTTTAATCTACTACCTACAGAGGAAAATTCTATGTGGGATTGAAATATTGAATTGTTTATAAATGTGTGTAGGTTTTTTACAATCTTGATTTCAGCACTGCATCTTACTACCCATTCGGGTCATATGCTTAAATACTAATCACGCTAATGGGTTAAGAATTGGGAAGGCTGAATTTAAAGGAAGTGAACTCACATTTGCGTGGAGGGAAAGTGGAAAACTATTTAGGAAAAACCACCCCTAGTTCACTCGACCGAGATTCAAACCTCAATCTCCCCATCTTCGGCAGTCTAGCTCAACACAAAACTACACCAATGAGGACGGTAGGTTTTTATAAACTTTTATTTATAATTCATTTTTCACAATTTTATTATATTTATTTAATGGATTTTATTTAATTTTTTGTAAGTTTCTTGCATTTTTCCAGGCTTTCCAAACAAAAAAAGTATTAATTTTTCCAGTTTTTGGAATAATGATGATAATAATAATCATTTTATTTGAGTGAAATTAAGGTTAGGTGTTTTTTGAAATAAGCCCGCTATAACTTTCTTTGTTGGTCAAATGGTCTAATGATGTTACATAGACTGGAATCCCAATTACCGGGAGGTTGAGTTTGAATCCTGGTCAGGTGTACTGAGGGTGGTTTTTCCTAAATGGTTTTATTCTATTCATCCCCCTACAATTGCAAGTAAAGTTCCTCTTAATTTCACCATTCTCATTCGTAACACATTAGTGTAGTTAGTGTACACATGTGTGTAACCCAGACGAGTAGTAAGAAGCGGTGCTAAAAATGTTACATAATTAATTATAAGTATACTTATGTGCTATTAATATAATAATTAAAAACTAATTTTTTATGACATATACATTTCATTTAATTAAGTAAATACTCTAATCAATAAACCAGATTTAATTTTCTCTATTTTTTATCTAATCCTCTACACAAGCGTTACAAAACGCAAATATGGCTGTGCTCTTTGCCAGAGTACATGAATTTGAAATAAATATAATAATTTACAATGGGTTAGTAGGTTCTTCTACATGGTATTCGGAAAATAATCGCAACAATATCTGAATTCCTATGACTTTTCAAAATTTCCTTGACTATGCCCTGTCAAACCCAATCTCTGGACTTATTCAGGCTTTTCCCTGTTTTACAGAAATTTGTAACAACCTTGATACTCACATCTCCAATCATAACTGCCTCACTTGGGTCAATGTCCCCTAAAGCTGATTTGAAGAACGCAGGGTTAGGTTTCCCTAAAACCTCCGCCTTACAACCGGCGGCGTACTCCAAACCCTTGACGAAGGGTCCCGGGCCCAGCACCAGACCATCGGTTTGTTTGAAATAGCGGCTCTCGTGGATGGCTATGAGTGGAACCCCTCCCAGGAGAACTCTGAATTGTAACGAAACAAATATAAATAACTAGAGGTCATACACAATAGACTCTTAGAGCTCTTTTCACCCCAAGGATACTGCCTAAATTAGGTAGGTAATAGAGCTCAAAGTAGACACATTATAAAAGGATAGCCTTCATGTTAAAAACCCAACGGAATTGAGATGAGTTAAACCACTTTGCTTTAAGATATATATAGTTTATATATCACTGATCCCAATTATGCTTCTATCCAAGTCATGAATGCATAAAACTGCACTTAGATAATGATAAATGGTTATTTTATCGAAGTACATAATATCCTAATTAATTGGCCACGGGATGGGATCTTAAGGCAACCCCCTTGTAGAATGTCATCCTCAGGTACAGAAAAGTGGGATGGAAGGAGCAAAGGGGGGTTCCATTTGTGTGGAAAGAGAATGGGAAATCATTTAGGGAAAACCACCCCCATTAGATCAGACCCCGATATCCTGTGTTTCTAGCAGGCCAGTCTAACATGAGAGTGATGCCTTGGAGCAGGGGTCGACAACCTATGGTACATGTGCCCCTCTTAGCATTTGGAACAATTTTCAATGGCCCGCTGACCAATTTGAATAAAAATAATATAAAACATTTATTTTTAATTAGCACCATTGATGTGAGTAATAATTTTAATAATATGTTTTATCTTACAATGATTTAATTGTTTTGTTTCAAAATTTCTAAATAATGCCTTCAGAACTTAAATTTTGTAAAACAAACACATACTGTAACTTTTGTATTTATTTGGATTTATATTAAAACATTAAATATTCAAGAAACTGTAATTATTTAATATATTTGATTTAGAAACATGTTACATTTACATTTTACAAGATCAACTTAAATTTGTTTTAATAGTTGTACTATTTAACTAGTATAAGAATATAAATGATTTGGGTGGGCTTAGGTTGTTTGGCACGCCAAGTGACTTTGCAATATTACTTCGGTACAACACTAATAAAAGATTGCTGACCCCTGCCTTAGAGTTTAGACCATTTGGCCACTGAAGTCTATTTTTGAGTACATTTAACAAAAAGTTAAGCTAAAGGGTAGGGATGAGGCCAGTCGTTTGGAAGAAATTCAACTGTATTTGCAGTGTAAGAAGATGAGAAAACAATGGTAGAAATCCCATGGGAAGAATATCACTCAGTGCATCCCAAGCAAAAATTTGAACTCTCTATCTATCCCTCAACAATAACAAAGTTAAATATTAGTCTAATGGCCTGGACTTCTCAGCCGGCCAGCATTGTAACTTAAATTACCAATTTACAGTAATAGCTTTGTTAGAGCAATGCATGTATTTTGAGTTATAAAGTAATATTTGAGAAGCTACAAAAATATTTGTTGTGGCAACCATTGATAACATTTTACTGTTATTAGTATTATTTTATAAGTAGGCCTATCGATTATGTCTCAGTTGACGGCAGACCTAAAGCGGCCCATACACACACGTGTATTGCACATTAGAAATGCCAGAACGTGCAGTATATGGTGGAATAATGTTCGTGTATGGTGACTAATGTACATTGCGCGCCATAACCTGCACAGCATGATGGCTATCAGAAGATGCTTGGTATTATGCATGGCGTGCATTGCAAGGTTGGCAAATGTGCTCATGTGTAGGCTTAGTAAGGGCAAGCGTACCGAAGTGATTTCATGTTGGTGGTTGTGAGTTTTCCTATGACAAATTGATTAATTTTTTAGGTTGTGTATAATAATTAAGTAATTATAGTTGTGTTTTATTCAGTAGTGTAAATCGCTTTGGGGGAGCCGGCAGTATTTTTGTCTGTAAACTTTTTGCCCACATTCATTGAGGCGTACCAGAGTTATCAATGTGCATGGAGAATAAGAGGTAAATAATAGTCTAAGAAACAGAGGAAAGATGCAGTGACATTTTTACTCTATAATAAGAAAGACACCTGCCTCGGTGGCATAGTTGGTTAACGCACCAGTCGTGTTGATCTCGATTGCTGAGGACGGGGAGATCGAGGTTCGAATCTCGATTGGGTGAAATAGGGGGAAGGCGGGTTCCTAAATGGTTTTCCACTCTCCCTCCACGCAAATGCGGGTTCACTTCCTCTAATTCAACCTTCCTAATTCCTAATACATTAGCGTAATTAGTACTTAAAGCGTATAACCAGAATGGGCAGTAAGACTCAGTGCTAAATAATAATAAGAAGAGAGAGACACAAAAATTTCAATAAAACACACACATTATAGAACTCAAACCGGACACTTGAGAACACTACCAAGCGCGACACCATACTGACTGCTGCTCACATGTGTGGGCTACTTTGTCTGTCATGCAATGTCTGTGGCGCGCCTTATCGTGCATTGCCAACATGGATGGGCCGCTTAAGAGGATTTACAGTTTGATTATGAAAAAGTAGCTAGAATAAATCTTAAAAGGATGCCTGAGACATCAACACCACAAGACCTTTTAAATTACGTTTGTTAATTCAACTTACAAGACAGTTTTCCTAATTTATGTGTTGCCTTAAGAATTTTAATGACACTGGCTGTATCTGTAGCCAGTGGTGAGCACGGCTTTTCTAAGTTAAAGTTGTTTAAAACATACATCCGATCTTCTGTGAAACAATAAAGACTAGTGCTATTGTCAACTCTATATAGAGAGCAGGAAATAGCTCAAACTATTGACTTAAATGAACTAAGGCTAGAAAAATGAAAAAAATAATAATTGGTATTTAGCAATTCAATCTTTTAGTTAATTTTCATGTATTTCACTTTTATTAAAAATAAATATTTCTCAACATTTGATATACTAATGTACCATTCACTGGCAATAAATATGTATTAATTATTGACTGTGTTTTTTTAACTTTTGAAAGTATGTGACTCAGTGACTGATTCCATTTCACATGTGTCAAAAGTATATAGATAAAATTTCAAAAGGTTCAATGTATGACTTTTGACTATTAATATAAATGAAATGATGTTAACCATGGAAGGGTGGGTGGTGAGTGGTGGGGGCGCTCATAGAACTTTACCCTAAGGTGCAAAATTATCTTGCATCGGCCCTGAACATGCATAGTAATTATTAATAGCTTAACAGGTTTTTAAATCATATAAAAAATCATATGTAATACATCCATATTCTTATAATAAATAGTTCCATTAGTAAAAAATAAAAATATACTCCATATTTTAGTCATTTATTAGCTGATTCATCCATCATTATATATAATGGAGGATGGTGTCTCTTAAAAATTAAGAACCCTTCCTAAATCTAAACTATTGACTAAATATGGCTATAGTTTGTATAACTTATAATAAAAATAAACAATTTTAATGTCTTTGAAACTTGTTAGCAAGATTACAGCTTACTAAGATTTGAAAAAAGAAAAAGTTTATCAGACGAAGCAAACATGTTTCTCACCGGAACGCCTTGTTTAGTTCTGAATAGTTGAACTTTTCCGGGGCTAGTCCCACCACAACGGAGTCGTATTCCCCTTCACGTCCAGATAAACCCACAAAGTCTTCCATAGCTGAATCATCCAACATCAGCAGGGGACGCAAATTTCGAGCTGTAACCTACAAAAATACATATAATAATATAAAGATGGTTTCTTCAAATCAGTAAATCACTGAAATAAAAATGTGTAAAGTGAAAAATGAAAATACAGTCCTAAGCAACCTAATTCACCAACATTTATAGTTTTCAGGATTAAAATAATATGTAATTACATAAAAATCTGGGCTCTAATGATAACGCCATAGTGTGTACTCATGATCAAACTATACCCAGGGCTGTATTTAGTCACGTGCAACATGTGCAGCTTACACAGGGCAGCAAAATAATATGGAAATAAGACAAATTTAGCAAACTTGAATGTAACCACTAAACAAATTTATATATTTTTGCATGAAGTATAAAAAAAATAGTGAGGCTCCAAACATTTGTTGATAGGCTTACAGGAATATTTGCATGTACTTTTAAATTTTTATGGGTTTATGGTTTATTCAATTTTGTTACAATATTTAAATGGAATTAAAAATAAATTAGCAGTAAGTATAAGTTTCACAACCATATAATACCTGCAAGTCAATGCTGTAATTAGGTGAGAAGTGATGATATTTGAGGGGGGAAAGAGGTGAGCATAAAATAAATGACAGCACATTTGTCCTAATGAGGCTGATTAAGAACTTGTTCCAGGCCCACTGATTCACAGAAAAGTTCTGGAAGTGCAGGGGATCAAACCTGGGACATCTGAATCTGTAGCCGAACTCTGATTACTAGACCTTAAAGGCAGTCACATGCATGATAAGCTACATGCAAAGTATACAGTTTTCAGAACAGTAACCATGAAATGAGCCAAAATTGTTGACCGGGAAGGGGAGCAGGAGTGTTAAACAAAAAGAGTCTACTCTTATTCATAAATTAACTAGCCTCCTGAGAAAAATACTTCAGTTTTTACCGAACTATATTTTATTTAGTTTGGACATTTAAAATTAAAAATATTTTGTATATACATATTGAAATACTGTACCCAAACTTTGATTTAAATCTTTAGCCCCATTATACTCACAGTGCCTATATTAGAGTCCAGGCTAAATTTAGAAGTGGATCTCAAGATTTTATATTAAGTACCGTATTCTAACTTATTTGCTTTGTAGACATTTTTCTCTTTGTGGTTTAGTGGTAAGAGTTTCTGGCTACAGATCGAGAGGTCCCAGGTTCAATCCCTGGTACTTCAAGATTTTCTGTAAAGCAGTGGGTCTAGAACGGGGTCAACTCAGCCTCGTGAGGACAAATGAGGAGTATGAAAAAGTAGGAAATCTGTTCTAAAAAACCGAGATTAATGGCCGGTGGGTGATTTGTGCTTATCACATGACTGACATACTCTAGCCTATTCACAGAAATTGGCCATATCTTCACCAACAGATGTCGATCGGTATGGCTTGGTTGCAAGCTGAAACCATGGAGTAAACATTTTTCTAATATATTTCTTTCACTCATAGAATATAGGAATATTTAAACAAAAAGTGTTCATACATAAAAGTGAAGTTTATTCTGCATAGGTTCATATATTTTAATGTAAGTTCTGAATCAAGACCTACCAAATCTCGAGCTGCCCAAAGTGAGGTCCATATCTCTTGAGGTTCAATGTCGAAGCCCATTTGTACAAGCCTTTCATGGAGACAGCTTCGAGATTCCTTCGTGGTATTTGTTACAAATTTGATGGGTATGTTGCTCTGACGTAACCTGTACAATACCTAAACCGTGTTAGCAGAGTTGTTAATCAACATGTGAATATAAAGACGAAGCTATAATGTTATATAATAAGTAAAATAACATTTTTTGATAAAATGTTTTCATATAAAGTAAAATGGTCTTATCTTTAGAAGTTTTATGCTGGAGATGGAGGGATTGAGCTAGGCGCGTGTTAAAATATAAATTAAGCGTAGGTCTAAAGAACAGCTTGTAGTTCCAACACAAAACTGGTTACATGTTTGTTACATTTCACAATAATATATTTACTATGTACAGTAATCCTTGGTTAATGTTTTTATTCCATTGCAGGAGAACTATTGTTAACAAACAATGTTATTTGAATATAAAAATTCCTTGAATATATATGTTAAAATCAATTCCAATGAAGATGATCAGAAGTTGACGTTCTGACCCTAAAATCAGCTTAACATTATTTAACATTAAGTAAGAGAATTAATTCATTAATATGTTGATAGCAAGGAGTACCGTAAGACATCAAAATAAAGGGATTTCATCAGCATTTAAAGCAAAGATTTTATGGGAGCGATTAATTTTTTCTACCAAAATGTAATTGCACATTCTGGATTCTTTGGTTTTTTGCCATTACTACCTATGGAAGAATTTATTTCGGGAATAACAATAGAAATAATGGGCAAATAACTTATTATATTGATTGGCAAGGAACCTTATTTAGCCTTAAAATAAATACTAGACCTATTAGTTTATTTCAATATTTGACTTTCGGTGGGCGTTTCCATTCTACATTTTCAGGGCAGTTATAATTTATTCTTGAGTGGTTTTTTCTGGATCTAGGCTAAAGTCGTTAGTGGATGTGCAAGAGTGTTTTTATTGGCTAAGTAAAGATTGATTAACCATTTTCAATAAATTTGTCCTTTATAAAAAAGAGTGATGCTGCAGAAGATTAGTGAAGATTAATCAGCTCTATAATTTTTTTCTATGTTATATTATGAGAAATTTTTGTTTAAACTATCTAGAGCCATCTCGGGCTCTTCAAAACAAAAGTAAAATAAACGTAGGTAAGTTAATTTAAGGAAAAATTGAAATACTGTATTTTAGTGCAAGATATTTCAGAATCATCCGATCCATTTATTTCATGAAAAATATGTTAAGTTTTGTTTAGTTGGAATAGGCCTAGTTTATAATTATAAAAATGTTAACTACCGGTAGTGTGTATTAAACTACTTTTGATGCCTTACTAAGAAAATCTTTCAAATCGCTCGATACATTCTAAATATTAACATTTTTCTAGAATTAGAGCAAGTTTTTTTGAACGTTTTAGGTTAAATGGAATTATTTTATTACAAAAACTACCATGAATAAATAAATAATCACCAATTACAATTAATTGCTGATGCGATAATAATCACCCGATAACGATTCATTGGTATCCATATTGGTAGGCTACACCCCTAGTAAAAAATATTAATTTTTTAATTAATAAGACAGACAAAATTTAAAGTATCCTACTCTCTATGCGTACTATTCACATTATGTCTAGAACAAACACAAGACCTTGCCCTTCATCCAAACAAATTCACAAATTAATAATTTTTTGTCATGCCAGGAAACAAACCCAGGACTAGTAGCACAAAATAAAAATTATGGTGGAAAAAACCTAGCCCTAAAAGAGAGGGAGAGGTAAAAACAGCAATTAAGTATAGGTAAGTTGACCTATTGCTCTTCCCCCTGGCCAACCTTCCCTACCCAAACAAACCTGAAATGAAATTAATTCTGATCTAGGGTCTGCTACACTAATACCACTTCATCTGCCTCCCCCCTTGGGACATAGATGGACTATTTCAAATTCAAATTTGTTAGGTAGGCCTACCTACACGAAAGTGTGAATATTAAATTGTAGAATGTTATAGTATCACATAGCCCTTACCTTTTCAAAGCATCAATGGCACCTGGTATTGCGAACTGATCTATATGTAATGTACCACTTAAATCAATTAGAATAGTTTTTACTGAACCTAGAAGCGTCGACATACTTGTACTAGAGCAATGTAACACTGTCTGAAACTAAGAACTACAGAACAAGCTATCATAAATCATGTAAGTTGGCTTAAGAGCTTTAGTTCAGCTTCGGTGATTACGCTTGGAATATAAGTTAATGTTTAACTCAAGCGACTTTAAAATTCCATTTAAATATAACCTAAAATGTCAACAACTCTCAAGGTCAACACCCTGATTGCCCATAGAACCCTTATTATCAAACAAGCTCTATTTAACACGATATCTCCGCTCAGCGGACAATTGTAAACATGCCTAAGCAAATCATGAGTCATGTGACCGATCAAACTCCATTTGATATTTTCTGGAAAATTTCATGATATGACTTTTTACAAGATGATGAGATCGATCCAAGCCAACAAAATATGTGCATTTGGGATTTTTCTAATCATACCGATTCTATGCTGTAAAGTAGATCAGAGAGCATGTTATTGAGTTGTAAGCCCTGTGCATGTGTTGGTGCAGGGTAAGAAACAAAATTTAAAAAGTATCTATAATGATTAACAAAATTCCTCGTAATTAACGCCAAACCTTCAAGAAAAAATTAGATAGAAATATATTTGTTTCTATAGGCTATTGTTTACAAATCAAATTACGCGACTATGATAAGATGTATTCGATTAATTTATTACAACGAACATATTGTGATTTATTAGGACATTTCATTTGAATGAATATTTTCTATGTTTTCACTAATATAAAAACTCAAGGAGATTAAAAAAAAAGTATAAATAAGATTGATTGCATATTGAGTAGTACTTTAAAAATAAGCCCAGAAATTTTGTATTAAACTAACACTACAGGCAGAACAAGATACATTCTTTGAATTTTGCTCATTACAATGTTCAGAGTCTTTAATTAAAAAATCAATAAGAAGAAAAACAGATTTGTAAGTCAATTATATTACCTTCTAGAATCTTTTACCAAATGACCCGCCTCGGTGGCGTAGTTGGCTGACGCATTAGTCGTGTTGAGCTGCTCGACTGCTGAGGACGGAGAGATCGAGGTTCGAACCTCGGTCGAGTGAACTGGGGGTGGTTTTTCCTAAATGGTTTTCCACTCTCCCTCCACGCAAATGCGGGTTCACTTCCTCTAATTCAACCTTCTCAATTCCTAATCCATTATCGTAATTAATACTTAAAGCGTATAACCCGAACGGGTAGTAAGACGCGCTGCTAAATATCAATAATAATAATTTTACCAAATGAGCGTTTTTAAAATTTTGGTTTTTACATAAACAGCATGTTTGACAAGTTTTAGTTTTAATCACCTATCTACATTATATCTTAAAGTAAATTTTTACACATTATTGCTTCTGAAAAAAATTGCTTAATCTATGTCAAATTTTGGTAAGTATATTATTTCTTAGACTATTAAATAATGTTATTTATCTTTTATACTCCGCTTACACTGAGTGACAGTAATCTTACCTTGATGGATTATACTATGGCCCTGTCTCCAAAGCAACATCATAGTGTAATTCGTCAAGGTAAGACTACTTTCGTTCAATTCAAACAGATTGTGCAAAATAAAGGATAAACAAAACGTAAATTACATTCGCTAGTTTCATAAGAGACACACTAATGTAAAATTAATACTCATTTTTTTAATCAAGCTACCATCTCTCTTACACTATTTATAATTTGAGCTCTCTTGGATGTATAAATATACAAACTATGATCCTTTTTTTTTATTATATTGTAAAGTTATATCACTCACCTAATAATAGGGCCTATATAATCATCGACAAGATATTATTTTGATAATGTTTCATACTATATGGGAGTGGAGGAGGTTACGTAATTATGAGTTTTATATACCATACATCCATCACAATACATTGTTAAGGTTATAAAATTTCACAGATTACCGAGGGTATAACATGCAGCGTGAATGAAAGAATCTAGAACCGTGTTCAGGGTATTGAAGGGCAAGCCCCTTAAAAAGAGACCACTGGGAAGAACTGTAATCAGATGGGAGTATAGTGTACTTTTGTGGGGTACCTAATAAACCTTTGAATTCCTAATGATATAGAGCAAGAATATCTTTAAAAGTATAGTGTAATGGCGAAATAAATTAAAATGACAAGTTATTTAAAAATTTGGAAAGTCAGTTTTAATTGTAAGAGAGGGATTGAAAATTATATTTTCTTTAAAATAAGACATTACTTATTTGCATTCATCAAGAAATAAATGCAAATAACAATAAATCAAACAATATAATACATATTTTTTAATCAAATAACCAAAAACCCTTTTATTTTGACGAATAAATATATGTTAACTAAAATGAAGAATGTGTGTCTGTCTTGAGAATTGCGTGATATCCATCCGCACGGAAAGGTCTGGAATTTAAACATAAGCAGCTTCTGTACACGAACATGTGCACCTTGAAGCCAGAATTTAGAGATTTAAATTGGAATTTTGTATTAATACTTTTTTTACCCTTCAATCCTTTACCCTTTTTACCCTAGACTCTTTATTACCTTACACTTTTATACCCTTTTTTAAAAATAATTTTTCCAACCTTTTAAGATTTATAAAAATGCTACCATAAAATATTTCTCCGGGTCTAGGCTGGGTAATTAATGTAAGCTGGAGTAGGCCTACATAAAAACCTAATCACAGCGTTTCCTGACGGGGTATGCAATAAGATGTGCACATAGCCCAAAAAACAACTACTCCGTTCTTAATACATCCTCGCTATCTTTCTCCACACTTTCCTTTCCTAGCATACTCCCTTCGCATCAACAACATCCATACACTGAGTTATGAATTATCTTTTATTCTTAAAACTCTCAAGGTTTCTCTTTTTCACGCATTCGTTTACAACATTTAGCCACGTTTTACATAACCAACCCTTTTCTTTTGATCCACACACTCTAAACTTCATATATTTGTTTCGTCACTCAATCCACACTCATACTTTCAACATACCCAAACCAACGTAGAAAGGGAAAAAAGGCAAAAAATTGTAAAAGTAAGTCTAATAATAAAGGCCAATATGACCAGTAAGGGAAAAAAATTCAAAATATTCCAAAAATCGCTAACAGTCAAGAAAGGCACAATTGGGCAGATATGGTAAAATGGCAAAAAGAGTAGAATAGTAAAGAGAGAACGAAATAAATCATAATCAAATAAAAATTATATAAAGCTTAAAAAAGGTATAAAAATAAAAAAAGATTAAAAAGCCACAAAAGTAAAATAAAGGGTTTAAAGGTTAAAGGATTAAAAAACGAAAATGAGATTAAAAAAAGGGTAAATAGGGTAAAAAGAGTATGGGGTATCAAGTACAGTCAAAGGAAGAGGTATAAACATCCACAAGGAAAATCGTCTATCTGGACGATTTACTCTTCTATAACCTCGATACCCGCCTCGGTGGCGTAGTTGGCTAATGCGCTTGTCGTGTTGCGCTCGACCACTGAGGACGGGGAGATCGAGGTTCGAATCTCGGTCGGGTGAACTGGGGGTGGTTTTTCCTAAATAGTTTTCCACTTTCCCCCCACGCAAATGCGGGTTCACTACCTCTAATTAAATATCCCCTAATTCCTAATCCATTAGAGTAATTAGTACTTAAAGCGTATAACCCGAACGGGTAGTAAGACGCGGTGCTAAATATTATTATTATAACCTCGATCAGTAGGACCTGCAACATGCCCCAGAGCTGATGACATCATTGGACCTGACAATAAACCAAAATAAATCATCACACAAACTGGAGAAGAGAATCACCTATCTAGGCTATGACATGATCACATCAACATCCGAACTTCAATTGACACTTATGGCTCAGAACAGGGCCGGAATCCTACTACGGCACCTACCAAAAGCTACCGACAAAGAGCCTACCAGAATCACGGGCTACATGAGCTGGATGGGCTACAACATACGGTAGCCAAGATAGAGGTAGTGCCGTCGGTATCGAAGTTGTCTCGTTTTGGCACAACACCTGTTATCACTCCCCATGTTGACAATATGCATATGGAAAGAATACATAGGAACACTAGCAACAATCTTCGCTGACGCCACTCCATGGTCGCTGGCTGCTTACAACCCTCGAGGGCCATAGGTCATGGTCCAATTACTCCAAACTTCAGCCGAGATCAATCAAGCAGAAGTAACTGTCGTGGCTTCTAGCCTTTAGTTGGGAAAAATAGGAACCAACCAGCTCGGCCATCCAGCCCGGGACTGACAACATCACAGCCTAATACTGTATAATGATGGGACGCGACCTAGTATTCATTTACCCAACAATAAGAAGAATACAACTATATATATTAAACTTCATGAGAGACACACATTGGGACAAGTTCTGGATCGGCCCCAGACTCCAACCAGCGGACGAACCTTCACGACAAGTCCTGCGAGAGCTACTATAAAGAGAAGCAAAATCAACCGGTATCTTCAATATTGAAAATGTATCTATTAATTTAATGCCCTACTTGTATAGCTGATATATAATATTAATGTAAATAAAGGCCTAGAGCCGCTTCCTCTTGTCGCCCATGGCTGTATCTACCGGTACCGTCCATGCGAGAGTATAAAGGCGGTGGTGGACGGATAATTGGGACTAAGTCATCGGGTGGAGGGAGAAGGAGCAGCAACAACAATGACAAGATCCAATAGATAACTACATTAACAAAGCCGCATTGAACGCGTGTACAGCAAGGCTTGGCTCCCGCCACCAGTTTGGGATGAAGGACTTGAATTTATCGACGAAATAGAAACCGTCGACATTACCAAGGAAGACCTGATCGCTTCACCCCACCTAACGAACTCTTCTAAAAGTCCTAAGAAAATACTAGGCTATAAAATTGAAGTGTACAGCATTTTCGTGAATGTAAAATGTAAATTCACACCATCACACTGTCTAAGGAATCAGGCCTGCAAGCATAACAGCTAGCATGTTTATGAAGGTAGGTACATACGACAGGGTTTCGAAACCCGATATTAGCTCCACGTCATGGTGTTTTACCAGGAGATCGGATTTCTAATTTCAAAAGGTGTTTTCCAATTTCTTTATCCACCCATATGCGGGATTCTTTCAATGTCCCTACCCCTTAGAGTAATTTTCATTGTTTCAAAATAAAAGTAATTTTGTTGTTACTAAACCTATGTCAAATATAACCATTTGTGCTGAAGATCCCCTAACTTACCAAATATGTTGGCAGACAGTTGTCCAGGATTCAAACCCTTGCAGTTTAGTATATTGCGAGAGTGCTGTTTTACACCTGTGACTCACAGTTAATTATTTTGTAAGTAATCTATAGTGAGAAGTCTATAGTGAGACTATCTAACGGAACTGATTTGAAATACACGGTCTAGAAACCATCCCAAAGTTAACTGGGTGCCCACTTGGCGTGGCAAAAATATATAATTTAAACGTGATAAGTTTTCTGGTTTAAACTGCTGAAAATCGAACCTAATACTTTTTTCCCGTAAGAAGACTCACTACCGATTAATCTTGGTCATCAAATGTAAATTATTGTTCAAGTAACCCGTTTAATAAAGAATCTGAGAGTATTAATATATTTATAATCGCTTTCTGGACGAAGGGTTGAGCCTTCCCCCCACCCCACAGAAATTCACTCCACTTTATGGTCTATATATGTTGGACCTTTGACTCCACGCATAGTTTTTTATGTATTTTAATTATAATGCGGATACAGCAATTTTAAACTTAAACAAGAATATTATAATCTCAGGTTAATATTATTTCCATTAATATTAATGTAATGAGTTAATCAAGATTTTTGATATATATATATATCGAATGTGCTTTTTTAAGTAGAACCTTATATATGCATTGGTGAACATGTAGATATAAACGTGGAGCTCATCTAGTATGATTCATTGAAGGGGTTGGAGTTCAAGCACTACCCTATTAAACTAAGGGTATTTTCCCTACATTATTTCAAACTCTCCCTTCTCACAAATGCGGGTATATTTACCTCTCATATATATATATATATATATATAATTTCATTATCTTTCCCCATTAGTATACTTACATTATTGTATGAGTAGTGATAGCTACAATTTTTTAATACTTATATGTACGGGCTAACACAAGACTTTGAGAAATTATAAGTACCAATTTTTCTCCCTAGATGGCACAGAATGAATTTTATTAAGAAATGAATATAAGTTTGACTTATCCTAATAATTTACTCATAAATGGCGATATGTTGAAGGATTCACTATACCTTAGCCTATAAACTATATACCATGTATATTTATGTAGTATCTACGAGGAGGAATTGGGTCAAAACCGCGTCCGTGACCACTGTCATCTCAGTGGGGCTTATCTTGGTGCATCTTATATTAAGTGCAATATTCAATTATAATATACAAAGAGAATACCAGTTGTATAACCCAATTTAAAAAATTACGACGCCCATATTATCGTGCTGAATATTTGGAAGTTTACAGATAGAAGAAGATCATGTATTCCAAACAATATGGGGAATTATATAATTTTCAGTCTTGGTTATTTACATTTTATTGACTCGTTTCAGTTTATAAGCACATCTCTTGAAATGTTGATTGAAAATTTGTTGCATGTTGAGAAAAGTCAATTTCAAAAAGTCCATGAAAATATCCCTTTTGAAAAAGTAGATATTTTGCTAAGAAAGGTATGTTACCTTGCGACTATATGAATTGCATCAGTAAACTAAAGGATAGTCAATTACCACCAAAATCCGCATTCTATAATCAGAAGCACCAAGAAATTATTTCAGAAAGTGACTACACTCACGCTAAAACTGTGTGGGCAAACTTTGAAATGAATACTCTGTAAGATTATCAAAATGTATACGTTTTAAGTGATGTTCTACTTTTAGCAGACGTCTTCAAATACTTTCGCTCTTTATGTTTTGAGTAGTATAAATTAGACTGTCTAGATTTTTTCACAACCCCTGGACTAGCATGGGCGGCATTTTTAAAGACGACCAAGGTTGAGTTGGAGTTACTAACTAACATTGAAATGCATTTATTCATTGAAAAACGGATACGTGGTGAGGTGTCTATGATTTCTAATATACATTCTGAAGCAAACAACCCTGATATGATGGCTTTTAACCCTGCAAAGGAGGTGAAATACATCACATACCGGGATTGTAATAATTTATACGGGACTTTTATGTCTGATTGCCTTCCTCAGAGTAATGTTATGTGGTTGAACAAGGCTGAAATAGCAGAGCTCAATATAATTTCACTTGTTGATGATAGCCCTGTGGGCTGTATATTAGAAATAGATCTATAGAATCTGGAAGAAATTCATGACGAGCACAGTGACTATCCACTTGCTCCTGAAAAAGTCATAGCTACTCCTGAGATGTTATCCCCACTCTCGTATATACAACCCAAGCTGAGCTCTCCAACCGGCAGAAAAACAGAAAAGCTAGTGCCCAACCTAAACAGTAAACAAACTTATGTGGTACACTATTGTAATTTAAAACTGTATATTCCATTGAGTATGAAGCTTCAAAAGGTACACCAAGTCCTAACTTTCAATCAGAGCGCTTGGTTGAAGCCATATATTGATTTTAATACTTCTCTAAGAAAAAATGCCGTAAATGGATTTGAAAAAGTTTTCTTTAATTCTCATGAATAAAATTACACTTTCACCCAGAGACAAAAACGCTATATTTTAGATAATGGATGTGACACTCTTGCATATGGTCACTAGAAAATAGGACAAATGTGTTCACCAATGGAAACACACAAAAAATATTGTTTTTTACGTAATTAAATTGAAAAGGAAGTTTGTGTATTAACCTTTGATGTAAATATTTGTATTACTTTAAAAGCTAGAGCGCTTGTAAATAGCGTAGCCTGATTTCATCAGGTGAAAGAAACATCATGGCTTTATCTAAATTAAATAGTTTGGTCAAAATTAGTTATAGGTGGGAGGTGACATTACTCACTTCCACGCAGTGCCTCCTGACAACGACTAAGAGAGAAAGACATAATACGTAGTAATATTATAATAACATGTTAGTGATATATAAAAGTTTGATCAAATTAATAATGTAACTATTTTCTAAAGTCCTGTATAACCCCCCCNAAGTTTGGTCAAAATAATATGGTAAATATTTTTTAAAGGCCTGTATACCCCCCCCCCCCCCCTTTGCCCTACTCCCCACAAGATATTTTTCCTGATCCGCCACTGATCAATGCTATTCTTATGAGGAAAATAACACACTGACTCTATGGTATAGGAAGGATCAATAAGGGAGAGAGTGACCCAACTTCGCAATGAGGAGGATCAATGCCAAAACTCTAAAAAAGGTTAGCCCCCAAAATAACATTTCTCGATTCGCCACTGAATCACCTTGAGACGTCTCAATACTATCCGTATTGGTGAAAGTTATCGCCTCAATATTAAGGAGAGCCCAAGACAAAACTTGATATAATTAATGTCAACCACCCAAAATAATATTTCTTGATGCGCCATTGATCAATGCTATTTTTAAGGGAGAAAGTGACCCACCTTCCCTGTGAAAACGAATGTGAGAGAAAGTGACCAAACTACGCAGTGAGTAGGATCAATAATATACCTCGAAATAATTATCAACCCCTAAAATAATATTTTCCTATCCGCCACTGACTCATTTTGACAATTCTTAGTATTATTCGTATGGAAGAAAATAACCCAATAGTAAGGAGGGTGCAAGATAAAACTTTAAAGAAATGTCAAACGCCCAATATATTTCGTGATCCGCCACTGATCAATGCTATTCTTATGGGAGAAAGTAGCACACCTTCCCAGTTAAGAGAAACAATGTGGGAGAAAGTGACCCAACTTCCCAATGTGGAGGATCAATGTTATTCTTATGGAAGAAAGTAACACACCTTCCCAGTTAAGAAAAACAATGTGGGAGAAAGTGACCCAGCTTAGTAATGTGGGAGATCAAAGTTATTTTTATTGGAGAAATTGATCTACCTCATGATAACCTTATGGGATAAAGTGGGCCGAAACACTCATTTCAACCACTACTAGAGTGTGTAGAGCCAACATGACCACTGAACAGACATAAGATAGAAATATTATAAAGTTCTCTCTCTAGATTATTGTTTGTTTAGTGGCATCATGGCTCTATACACATTATTCCAGTCAGCACAACGCTTACCTCTACAGCTCACGTGTGTTGGTTCAGTTGGAGCGATCTTTTCAACTCATTTTCTGCTCGATGACAATGCTGGCTCTACTCACACATTACTCCCGTTATTTTATATCGGATTGATAAAGTTCATTCTTGTTAGGTTGGTTGAAGTAATCGCTCTAGTAGTTCTTAGTGACATTGTGGCTCTAAACACAAACTACTCCTGTCTGCTCAATTCAGACTAGTACTCTTGTGTGTTAGTATAAGTTGGAGTTATCAGTCTAGCTCATGGTTGGTTTGGTCAAATATTGGTTCTGAAGGCAAAGCTCATTAAATTATTGTCTTGTTAGGGTTCATATTGTAAGGTGATTTTTTTAAATGGTTATATAATATTAAAGATGGATAATTTTAACTAAACATTTTGAGATAAAATTTTTGGATTCCAGTGAAGATTCTCAAACAAACACACTACACTTTTAAGGAATCTTACTAAAAATTTTAATAAAAAATATTTTTACTATAAGTTAGGCCTAATTTGGAATTTTGCTTACTTCTTCTGTTCGACTCTTAAATATGTATGATTAAAAAAATACAATTTATATTGGCCACTTCATTTTGTTACTACTTTAATTTTGTCTGTTCAGGACTGCAGCATTGGTGAGCTTTTCGACCATAACCCAAGTGAGCTGCTATTCTATATTCTTGACAAGAGTCTGGAGATGTTTGAGATGCAGTACGTTGTAACAGATAATTCACAGGATTATTTAATAAAGATGTGGTCCATTTTAAATTTGGGAATTTGATGGTTTTCTTCTTAGAATAGTCTATGTATGTTAGAAAAGCAACCAAACATTTGGATTGTCGTAAATAAAAACGGCCAATATCCTGAGAAACCAATAAAAGCGATTTTGTTACTATGACAATCAATTTATAAATGTATTTGTCTGTTTGATATAAATTAATACTTTTGCACACATTCCAATTTGTTGTGTCTATTTCATATTCATTATCTCGATTCGGGGTGTCTTCCAATATTTGTTTTGACTCGGTGGCGGTGGCAGTGGCAGTGGCACTGGCAGAAAGGGCGATACGGGGTAACTTGGTTCGTCACATTTAAATTTTCTTCACTGATTGAAAGTTTCAATTTGCCATAATGATTTAAATTTGACTGACAAAGAAATATTTTAAAATCATTTTCAACACTGGGATCTGCAGAATTTAAAACAGAATCACTGAAACACCATCTCAACTGGTGCAATTTAGGCCTGTATGCCATATTGTAATTATTTATAGTAAAAATGTTAGTAAAATTTGTAAGTTGGTTTCTTCATGTCAGGATAATTGTCGTCCAGTGGTTTTAGTTTAGTTGCTAGTCAATAATATTACTCTTCACTTCATTATTAAACCTCAACAATAAAGAGTAAACAGCACAATGAGTTTGTATTGTTTCCAAATACATTAAAACATACCTAGTTTATTATGTGAAATTTTCAGAATACGATATCTTGATGGATAATTCCTCACTAGAAGGCATAATAATAGCTTCGGAAATTTGGTTTTTAATATAAAATGGGTTCAGACGTCCTATTATGTCCACAACAAAGTGCATCAGGTCAGTCAGGAACAGTTGACTTGGATGATGAAAATTTTCAAGAAAATAGACCAAATGCTCCGAGACAAGTCATAACACGAACATCATACTAGCACAACCAATATCTTCTCGTTGTGAATCAAGTACCAAGGGAACAGCATTAATTATATCAATGCCTGAAGTCAGACGAACTCTAGCCTGTCCTGTTGTCACCAAAAACTTTATCCACGATGGCGTACACATTGAGCCAAACCAAAGATATTGGAATCCGGTGAAAAAGCAGCAAAAGTACATTGAGTGATTGCTCACTCCCTTGTGCATTTGATTTAAGTGAAAAGAAATATACCAGCATAGACTGGTTACTATTGCAACCCTGTAAGCGATATTGACAAGTGGGAAACATATAATATCAAAACTTACTTTTAGATACTAAGCAAAGAAGTTGTCAAAGATGTGTTGGATTGGTGTCAACAAGTTACGGAACACAGAAACATGCCATTAATTGAGCTTGTTGGTGATCAAGAAGTATATATATTGAAGAAAATCTATGTGAGAATCAGGAAAGGTAGTCTCTCGCAAAGGGCGTGTTAGGTGGATTTCACACAGAGATGTCATACCTTAATACTTTAGGAAAGAGATTGATAGGAAATGGTATCGAGGAGCTAGCTATTGCTAAAGGTGTTGTTGCTGCAGGCAGTGTAAATCAAGCATTACCTGAAAAATACTACAACAAGGCAGTGTGTATGCACAAAATAAAAGCAGAAGATTTAGTACACATGCTGATTTAAAGGTGTATTGAAAATCACCCAGACCTACATAATGGTTTAGAACATTTGGTATACACCACAACAGAACAATAAAGTGAAGAATTTGTTATATCAGATTCATTTAACAAATTCGTGCATGTGAAGTTTCAATATATCTTAGAGTCTTAATCATATATGGCTAAATTTTGGATACTTACATCATTGATGTGAAAGTCCTGTTTCAGCACTACTACTGTCTGAGGAGTAGAGTAAGTTTTGAAGAATACTTAGATAGTTGTCACAGAATGTTTCCTCTACTAGCAGCGTATGGCAACATACATTATCTACGCTGTCTTTTTCTTTAATACTGGCGAAGGTACACCTTGAAAGAGGGCGAGGAGATACAAATGGTGTCAATATAATCATTCTCTTATGTATTAAATATAAAAGTTATATTATTAGTTAGTTACGGTTGTAGTCGCATCTTAATGTCATGTTTCAAAATTTATTGAAAAATGACACCTGTAAACGGGAATCAAACCCGGGATGTTTGCTTAGTATGCCAATGCTATGACCACTGAGTTATCCAGGAATTGTTTCATACCCAGGGTAATTCTTAACTCGTATTTTAAGGCAGAGTCTGAGACGGACATGTTGAAGTCATCGACTACAAATGTGTGATCAATTGGGGTCAGGAGCTATCAAATAGATAACGCAGCCACCATTGATTGGGTAGCTGGCTTAAAGCTACCGAGTAAATGATGGCAGCGTTATCTATTAGATCGACCTTAATGATGGTTTTGGTCCTAGGAAAATCGTAATTTACGAATCGTTAAGACCATTCTCTATTAGCAATAGATCAAGCCCATGAACAAAACAATGCCACAGTGAAAGGTTAAAGTGGTGCGACTGGACTTACACAAGATCTTGGTTCACTTCGTTCCTGGATGATGGCAGGACCAGATATTTGTAGATTTCTGACAGAGTTTAAAGGTAATGGCTCAATACCTGATGCTCCAGATACACATAATCAACAGTAATTAGCATATCAGAGAACATTCCGTGAGAAATGTATTGCCCTTAAGGAGAGTTACTTGAATCTTGATAATCCTTTTCCGAACAAAGTCAAGAACTCTTATCTCTTGATAACTTTGCTAATGCACCTAAAAAAAGGAGTGAAAGTTTTGCATGAAGCATAAAAATCGGGAAAAGAAATGTACAAAGGCTTTGTTGAAAGAATCATTAATAAATATAATTCATGATCATATACGCTAAATCATACAAGTTTCTTCTCTCTAATGGCAATTACATCCTCACATAAAACTACTATGAAGTCTCTAGCAGGGTGACTACTAATTTAGAGGAATAAATATTCGTGACATTTTGGTGACCCTTTTTGACCAGAAAATCCCTTCGAGGGCGTATAGCCCAAACGGGCAGTAGGACGTGGCACAAAATTTAAAAAAAATCCTTCAGTAAACGGCCGAGCATTATATTGTACATTGTGTCTATATATTGTAACAGAAAACACAAGTAATAACTATTACTATAACCATACAAACAAGAAAACTTACTTATAATTATGTTTGAAGCTCACAGAAGATTAAGTCTCTCGAAAAACATAAAAATCTAGTATTGTTCAAATTTGTCATCAAATATTTAGTTTATAGACAAAATCACAACATACAGAATTTACATCTGCCTCAGTCGTTTCTTCTCCAAGTCGATTTAAATTGAAGTGCTGAAGCCCCTTCTTCTGCCTGTTGGAGAAGTTTTATTTTCTTTGCCTCGAGTTTGTTTAGTTTCCAATGTTGTTTTTGATCTGTTAGCTTCACTTTCTTTCTTCTTCATTTCTTCCATACTTTTGGAACTTGCTCTTCTAGCTGCATGCAGCACCCCACTTGTAAACTCCACATTCTTTATGCCACCTTGGTGACCTGGCGGTCTAGGGGTAAGGTGTCAGACTACTGTGCTGGAGGCAGGGGTTCAATCCTCGGTACTGGCACAGATTTTTCTGATTACCAAACCCTTTCTTCACCTCTGACAAGACATCTTGTGAATGTGGGGAATGCCAGGTCTCCACCGTGGTTCGGATTCCACGTTAAACTGTAGGTCCTCCATTTCATCTCAGAATCACCCTACCATTACACATTAGCGTAAGTGCGTATAGCCCGAACGGGTAGTAAGACGCGGTGCTAATAATAATAATAATAATTTATGCCACCTACCGACTGAACCACGGAATATATGCTGTGTTGAGAGTTTAGAGAATTCTCTTTCATATTTTCAGCCAAGCACTTCTTTTTTTAAAACTGAAAAACCTCTTTCAACAGCACTGTTTCCACGGAACATTGTAAATATCATCGTGCTAAATAACAGAAATGCCCTGCAAGCTTTTGCATTAATGAAGATGTTGAAAAGAAAAGAATCTAGTCTGGTTTTATTGAAATCAAATGTCTTCAGTGCTTCTTGAACAGAAGACTGCCCACAGATTTCAAGGTAGTTTTTTTTATATGTTCAGCTTCAATGTATGCAATATGGTTGTTTGAAGTGAGTTGTTCGATTGCTATGTTAACCCATTGTACTCTTAGTGTGCCACTAGTCATTACTGCTGGTGAAAGGCGTGAAAGGCGTGAAAGGCGTGAAAGGCGTGAAAGGCATGAAGCACCTTTCACTATGCACTTTCTTAATGGAGACCTAGGCCCAGTCAGTTTTTGAAACATTTCTACTAAGAAGTGTCTGCAACCTTTTCTAAAGAGTTGCACATCAAGTTCTTTCACATTTTTACAAAATTTCTTCACACCAAATCCTATGCCTACGTCCAAAAAGCTCAATAGGTTTTCATTTTGACATCAATTGCCAAGAGCTATCTTGAGTTTTTCATATTGCTTATAACCTTTGCTTTAAGGACGCGAGCAGCAATGCTACGTGCCATCGAATAAAGTTCGGCATGTACAAAGGGCAACATTGGATTGCCATTTTGAAATATTGTATGAGATATGTTTCCACTTCTACTGACTGCAAGAAAAAGAATTTTACTTCAAGAAGGTTATCTTTTAGGAAGTCTCGTACAACACAGAAATTATTTGTTTCAGGTGGTTTGAGCACACCAAAGCCACATATTTCTTTAAATTCGGAATCATTTTCAAGGCTCTTTCAATTACTTTTGAATTTTCCACCCATCTGATGGAACACATTTTAAGTGGAAAGAGCAGACATCTTAAAATGTGTTCCATCCACTCAGATCCTAGAGATGAAAAATCTTTAAACAGATAAAACAAACGCAGAAAATTATCAACTTGCCATTCACATTTAATATGGGCTCTCTTATAAGCCCCATGAACTGTATGGAGAGAGCATGTGCAAACATCAATAGGGTTCTTGTCTTCAGGGTTATCTAATTTTTTGCCATCATTATATTGAAGTCCTCGAGGAATTTTAAATTTACATTGGGTCCATCGACAGCAATTTGTAGAATATTCTTTAGAGGCAGTCCTAATTCAGACATACCTGACGCAAAGGCATCAAGGATTTCAGCTGCAGTAGAGTTCCCTAAAAACACAGCTTTCAAGTATCGGGTGGAAACCACATTTAAACTTGAGTTTAAATAACGGACAATGAGGTCCATTTGTCCTTTTTGGACAATTTTATTCAGACTTTCATCAAGTGAAACTGCAAAAAATGCGCTCTTCTTTAACTCTGCCGAGAGTTTTTCTTAGAAGAAAGGGCCAAGACCAAAGGTTGTCAAATAGCCAAGTTTGTCTTTTTGCATTTTGAACTTCTGTGCTATTACACTGTCAAGAAACATGATTGAGAAAAGATCAATGGAAATACATAAACCTCTGTATGAGTCATGACCTTATTCATGGACCACCGAATTTCTGTTTTCAAGGTATCATTTACACAAAATTGATTTAAAGGTACTCCAAAAGATGAAGATGAGAGACAATGTAGACAAAGATGCAACCAAATACACATCATTTTCAGAAGTAGGTCTAAGTGTGGAAGATAATTCTTTTGCCAGTTCTGGCTGTTTACATCACACTTTTTCAGCAGATATAAAACTGATTGTTTTTTTCTTATATTTGAGTAAGGCCCCGCGTGCACGACATTTTAATTTGGAAAACTATTTTATCGGCCAACTGATAGCTCCACGCGCACCAGCCGACTGGACAGTTGGTCGATTGAGATGTCCGCGCACATTCAACAAAAAGTTGTCCAACTAAATCCTTTTCCACCAGTCATGCCATGGAGTTCACATACCATTTGTTGTTCTATCTTGAGTACTTAGTTCACCCTATTTAGAAATCATGACACTTCGTTCCATAATTTTTCTTTCTCATTTCTATCAGAATATTCTTTTATTGACTTATTTAATAAAGCCAGTCTACTTTCGATTGTGCCAATAAATTTATCAGTCCAATCCTGGTCGGCGTCCATTTCTCTTGATTAAAACAAAAGCAAATTATTCACTGAAACAAAAATTGTCATCAACGTAGACTAAACTGGGAGAGCAGAAGTGTAAAGTCGGCCGACTTTTCATTGCAGGTGCGCGCAGACGCGTTGAAAGCTGTAGGTTAAGATCAGGTTGGCCCACTTCAGAGTTGCAGTGTGTTTGTATCAAGGCACAAACTATTTAATCTGCCGACTTGGTAGTTGCATGTGCGCGCGCTCACATTTAAGTTAATGGTTTTCAATAATGCAATTGAATAGTCGGCTGACTCAAAATTGCATATGCGCTAGTGGCCTAAGGCAGAGGCTAGTTCCAAATACTTATTACCTTTTCCATTAATTTTCACTCCATTCAACCCACTGTGGCTTATATCAAATTTCGATTTACAGAATGTACAATAAGCCTTTTACTGGTAATCTTCAACAGGGTGCAATCACTTTGAGTATTTATTCTATTCAACAATCAGCCAAAACTATATAAACGAACATTTACCGGGAATCTTAACAAATTAGCCTAAACTTCACACAAAATCTTTGAATGCCCCCAAAAATTATGATTTTTTTTCGCAACACACGATTAAAAAATAATTTAGGCCTAATATTTTATGTGCCCATAAGACAACAAAAATAATTTTAAAAATTGGTAAATTACAACTGTTTTGAATGAATGTCTTTAAACTGATTTACGTCCAGGATCAAATATTAAAAATAGTATTATTTTATATTTTTTAAAATAAATACGCCATATTTCACTGTGAAAACTATTGCTATTTGCTGCCAACGTCAATTTGAAATTATAATATACATTTTACACCGCCTTCAAATTGCAGTCGGATAGTTCACTGAGAGTATAAAAACATGATAATTTCCGCCGATATCTTGCTTGATCCAGATCCACGACACAGATGAACGCACGGTTTGTGTAGAAAATGTCCGGATATTTTTCTGTATCATCTCAAATCCTTATTTCCAATTCATACACTCGAAAACCATTATTTGTAGACACACACAAGGCATAATGCACTCACACACCCCACGAGACAAGTTGCACGCCACATTAAAATCTAATACAAGATGGCAAACGTTAAACATGACAACTAATAAGATTTCTCATCTTGTACTAGTGCGAGTTGTTCGTGACAAGAGTGAACGAGTATGTCTACTCTAGAATCGGGCTTAACAAGCACTGTCCTTTTTTGCAAAGGAATGGACAAGGACCTCGTTTTAAGTCTTGGCACTGTTATCAACATTTCAACAACATAACCAAACAGTGATGATAAAGTGAGACCGAACAGGACAAGTACCTTTCATCATGTGATGAAGGCACACATGCTGCCAGTTTGGAACAAAAATATTTAACAATATTTACAAAGTGCGTGTAAGATGGCTTGGTCTGTCCGTTAGAGGCATTTCAGAGCTTGGAAACAAACAGAACTCTGTAAGGAAATTTCATAAGTAGCAGCATTGGTCTGACTTCATGATGTCTCTTCCTCTTCCCCACATACCAGTCCAAGAAAATTTTCATCTCAGTTGGCTGTTGATTAACTGTTTTGGCGTACATGGTTTGAAATTCCAAAGTAGTATGTTGCATGTGTATCATTAAAGTGTGGGCAAGAATGGTGCCAGCGATGTGTGTTCTTTAATTTAGGACTACATAGCTCACCATGTATATACAGATGTTACAAATTTGTACTTATACTAAGATGGCTGTGTTTCACAGAACAAAAATCGTTCAATGATCCGCATGTGTTTGTGATTAGTGCAAAATTAGATGTTGAAAAATATTGTACATCACTATCCTGTAAGAGAACATTCATTCCTTCCATGTGATAGGGACGCTGGTTCATTTAAGAAGAAAATAAGTGACAATATACACTCCAAAAGAATAAAGATCAACTTGTTAGTTAGAAGTAAATCAAGCGTTATGATCAAGATGGTGGAAACTTCTGACTTATTGAACTTCAATTAATAGGCTGTGGCTTAATTTGTTCAAGAAAATGTGTGTGGCTCTAGACCGTGAGATGAAATAATGCTTGTCATAGTGGGTAAAGTGAATTTCATTCCATCTTTTAAGAAGTTCAAATATTATTCTCAGAGACCAGGAGTAGTGGAGGCCCTAATAAATAACATTGAAGGAATGTAGAGATAGGAACAAGGATTAAGGGAATAGAGATCTGCAATAGACTTGAGCTTTGCTCTACTACATATTATGGGCAAAAGGTACAAATTTGGGAATTACTTGGTAATGGTATTTAATTATGTGGATAGGGCATAAGATTGCGTGGATAGAAATAAAATTTGACAACCAATGCAGGGGGCTGAAGCGAAAAGAGAAGTTGTAATAAGTGTGAAGAGAGAGGATAACATGAAATGTGTCAAGACTGAGAAGGGTTGTACAGAGTGATCTCAAGTTAAAGCTGAAGTGAACCAGGGTCTGCTTTTTCACTACTATTTGTTATGGTGAAGGAAATGCTCATTAATAAAGTGGCAAGGAAACTGAGGAAAGAATGAAATAAATGTTTGCTGATTTAATGATGTGTGGTGAGAAGAAACAGCTACGGGAATGGAATTAAGTTAAAGATTGTGGAATAAAATTTAGTGCAGTGAAATATGAAGTTATGATAGTGTAAAAGAAGATAAGGTCTAGTTAAACTATAAAGTTTGTTGGAATAGATTTGAGAATGATACAGTATGTAAAATATCTTAGAAGCGTGAGGGTGGATTGATAGAATCTAATAGAAGAGAACAGCAGGAGAAGATGTTATTTAGGTGTGTAAGGAAATGCTGTATAGGGCGTACCTTGTACTCATTATCACCTATGCAGCAGAAACATTGACAATGAATGTAAGAGTTTAGTAAAGTGAAGGTCATGAGAGAAGTTTGTGAAGAGCATATTACCTGTCACAAGGAGAAAGAGGATAAAGCATGAAATTATCTATGAAACAGAGTATATGAAAATGTAGAAAAGTAAGACTGAGAAGTTATGGACATGTATTGAGGATGGAAAGGTATAGAATGCCAAAGAAAGTGCAGATACAGTATTTGGAAAAATACTACAAGGGAGGACAAGAGAAATGGGAGAAGATAACAAAAGTGTGAAAATGAGAAGAAAGAATGAAAGGTGAAAGGATAGAAGAAGATGTAGGTATTTTACCAAGCTGACCCGGTCACAGGCTATATATGAATAGTTGATTATGATGTAAAAGAATTTCAGTCTACTTGGTATTGCTAAATGTTCTTTATCTTAAACATGCATGGTACTCCAGAGTGACCAACAATTTTAATATCACACACTGTATAAACTATTATACTACATAGGCTAGTACTGTATGTATTAGAAGCCCAGGACAACAAGTCACTAGTCTTATCAACTATCTTAGGACATCTGAGGTAATTTATGTTTCATTACTATTTGATGAATAATTTGAACATAAAGACAAGTAAAAAGTATGTGACATTTAAAATAAAGCAGAATAAATGTATATTAAATAATCTTACACAGAATTTTTTATATATTGGTCTAATATTAGCACTATTGCATAAAAAAAGACTTGATACAATAAAATTGTATTACTTAACTTGGCCTATAAACCAATAATTAAAAATATCCCTCAAACCAGATACAAACAGTTTTTTAATATAAAATTCATACTTGAATAATTCTCCGCCTATGGAACTAGATTTTAAATGAAAATAATATATTTATACAACTTGGGTTAATGATTTACAAGTGATTCTAAATTATTTTAAACTTGTTTTTACACTCCATATTCTCTTACAATGATCCCAGCATTACTTAATTTTTCATATACTATGCAAGTAAAAAGCTTCAATGTCTGATATCACCTTTCACAAGCCGTGTACTGTGGGGTGTCATTAAATAATTATATATGCATCACATCCTACTTTTCATACAGGCTCTATATAATGGAAATGTTCAAACTCAACCTAAGATATATTTTATATGAAATGTACCTGAATTTGTGAAGAAACAGCGGAAAGCCATAGTTTTTTCTCTACAATCAGTACACTCTTAGCCTGGATTAGAACCTATATAACCTGCAATCCATTCTATTTCATACGATGCCTTCTCTTCTAACATTCGACCACCAATTCAGGCTCAGACAATATAGGTAGCACTAATTTATCTTTTTTATGGTATAATTTAAATATATTAAAATGTACTAAATTTGTGTTTGACTTACACCAAACAAAGTCTAAGACTGTGTAAACCTTTGTATTTGTGTGTTACCCTACTTTCTCGGTGGCATAGTAGGCCTACCATGTTTAGATAAATTCTTTTATAATAAATTGTGTTTAGCCCATTTAAAGCTTCCTTTGATGGCGTCTGTGTTTTACATCACATTTACACCTAAATGAGTAAGATTTTTTTACATCAACCTACACAAAATAGATTAAATAAATACAAATAATCTTTCTTGGAAAATTTATATTTTACTATTTTCAACTACATGATAGAAAATTTACAAGTAATATTTATACAGTACAACACATTCTTAGAGCAAACAAACTTAACACACATGTGAGAGGTAAACATGTCCCTCCTTATGCCGCTGATAAACACACATGGTGGAGCAATCATGTCAACATTCCTCAGGTTCTTTGAATAACTGCCGGTGTAGATATAAGGTCATGAGCAATAAACAAAAATAATAAGAGATTATCTGCCATGATGTTGGTGACGCAGTTATAGTATATGGAATAATCCACAAATAATACCTTTATTAAGGGATAGTTCCTATTAATAATGTATTTGATTTCAAACTAATTCAGGGATAGAAGGGACTTACAACACAAGTCTTAAATTATTTAGTAGTATGTATGTATATTTCAACAAGATTTATATGAAAATTAAATGCTTACAGAAAAGATAAATCTTTTTGTAATTATAATAAGAATTACAAATACAATATTTGATGGTTTAATATGGTTTCTTTTAAAATAAATTTTTTTAAGTTTTAAATTAGTAAAGACTTAGAAGAGTACCAGAAAGGAGGAAAAGAAGGTTGATCTTAAGAAAGCAGTGAAAACTACAAATATATGGACAGACAAGACAAAAAATAGGTATACAATTTACAAGAGATTTATGGATATAAAAATATGAAAATTAAATATGAATTATTAACATAAATAAAATTGAATAAGAATTATGAAGAAAGTTTGAAAAACATTGCAAAATAGAAGATTTTGGAAATAAGAGATAATCCAGAAAGATAAAGGTTAAATCTTTATGGATTAAGTAAATTTTCTTCTTTGCTTCTCCAATCCTTTTCAAGCTTTAATTTTCACATAATTACTTTTGCTCGTATAATTATTAAATCTAGGATGTTATTTAATTTTGTGGACACATTTTAAGTCATTATTACAACACATAATAAACTAGTTCAAATCATGTGTAACTGGGTGCACAAGAATAGAGAAGAGAATGAAATATAAAGTAAAGCTATCAGCTTATGACATTATCTCAAATTTATCGCCTAGTTTATCTTCTTTCACTATATCTTAAATTTTTAGAATATTTTCAAGCAGTTTAAATACGGGTTCGATTGCCATGTCCAGGTGTTATTTTTCAATTTTCAGAGTTTAAATACAGTTATTAGTAATTAGATATCCATACATATTTTTGGTAATGTATCCATTAATTAAATAAACTTTAAATCGTGTAATGACCTGTGTCAATAAATTAAATATAATATTTCTGTTTTGTTTGTGGCAATGAAAATCTTTGTCAATATTTTCCTTGAAAACTAGGACCTGTCTTTTAGTATAAGTTAAGTTATCCTCATTCTACTGGAGAAACACTTTTTCAAATTAAATTGTTTGCCATCACATTCAAAAAATTTGTACAAGAAAAAAAATCTTAGAACTTCTAAAACATTTCATTTCAGGTTTACTTAAAACTATTTTATTCTCATAGAAATAATAAATAGGTACAAATAGAGATATTAAGAATAGAATAAACTGAATATTCACAACAAATACCTTGGCAAGGCTTAAGTATAAATTGAGACAAGCCACAAACAATTTATATTTAATTTAAAATTGTTTTTTGTGGTTAATTTCACTCCATCACTACCAAGGTATATGTGATGGATATTCCTCATATTTTAACAGTTATTTATTTCTAATAGGGTAACTAGAAAACTTATAGTTACAAAGTGTAAAAAATAATCAATTTAAGAACAAATTCAAAGAAACAACACTTTCAAAAGAAACACTTTAATAATACTCTATTGCTGTCAATGTCAATATTGCCTGTAGTTCCTGTGGCAATTATAATCCAAACGTCTACATTTGGTAGAAAAACCAAAACTAGCCACTTAGGTTGGTATAGTGACCAGAAGAAACTTTAAAATGAAGCTTCAGCATTCACGATTCGAAGATGTGGCTCATTTGGTGCTTACTAGATCATCAGGAACAACGCACAAGAGAAGATTAATCCAAGTAGCTGAAATCAAACAAGCTACTGTTAATTTTTTTTTTAGTCATTTTAATCTCGAGCGGTAACCAGAACATTTACCCGGGTGATATTTAGGTAGAAATTGTTGATATAAAACACTAATAAACACAATAATACTTAAAGAGTATATTTCACTGACAAGCATCTTTATCAGGATCGGAGAGTTTATTTTTCCCAATTTCTTTTTTAATATGAAATTGTACTATTAGTTCAAGTCTTGTAAACAATCAAGTCTAGTAGATTATTGTAGGGAAGATATGCAGTGGAAGATTATAGAACAGTACAGTGGCATCTCGTGACCAAAATTAGGTGATGCGCAAATCCAAATATTCCGAGCTATGACGTAGACACTTTTATATAGGCCTTACCTTTTTAATCTTATCGAGGTATAATTTTATAAAGGCTAACATTTTACATTATTATATATTATAATTTACTTTGGTATAGTTGAGGTACAATAATCACCTTCTTTATAATTATGCAAGTATACAGTTAATAAAGGGACAACTGTAAGCCAAATATAAAAAACTGTTCATGTTTAAAGAGTTTTCATGCTTCTTATTCACTCACTAAATGATTTAAATCAGTCATGCTTAAATTTGTCCAAGAT